>CANYBF011947961.1:0-21347 GCA_948192965.1 Dalechampia spathulata
AAGGTTGATACTACAGAGAATGCAGCTGATATGTTGACCAAGCCAGTTACTACGGACAAGTTTAAGCATTGCTTGAACTTGTTGAATGTTTACAGTTGCTAGAGAAGTGTGGTAGCCCAGCCCACTACATGTGTTTGAAACTTCTACATTATATATCTCTAAAGGAGACGGTATATTCGCAAATGTGGAGATTTGTTAAGTATAGCTCATATACTGATTAAGGGGGGGAGTTTCATGAGTTGTGGGTTGGGGGTGCAGGGGCGGAGCCCCCACGATACGATATGGGGTATTTTGGTAATTATACCGTTTAGGGTTATTATTAAATACAACTGTAAATGTAACCTATGTTATACGAATAATACAAACAGCCGCTCATCGCTCCCGAGGACGTAGACACATTGTCGAACCTCGTTAAATCTTGTGTTCTTACTTTTCTTTTTAGTTTTGTCTTGATCCTGTGTTTTCTAGCCGGAGTTTCTCAACAAACTTGCACAAGTCTTTCGCAACAGAGAAAAGCCCTTTTGAGATTATGCTGAGACAACAACCAACCTCGCTTGAGATGTTCAAACAAACTAGGGGTAAGTGTCCTGTGGCTAACTGATATGCTGTTGATAAATAGGAAATGTTAGCTGAGCCACAGGATAACTTGAGGAAGGTGGCTAAAAGAATGAAAAAGTATGTTAATAAGAAGAGGAGGCCTGTTGAATTTGTTGTGGGTGAGAAAGTGTTGCTGAAACTTACTCCTCAAATCTGGAAGAAGATTTGCAACAAAATAGTTCATAAGGGTTTGATTCCAAAATATGATGGCCTCTTTGAAATCATTCAAAAGGTGGAAAACGTGGCTTACAAATTAAAGATGCTAGAGAGATTTAAGGTGTATCCGCCTTTTCATGTGAGTTATCTTAAGAAGTTCCATGAAGATCCTAATGCTGCTTCAAGGAGCAAGAGTAAGCGAGCTCTGCTTGTTATAAGGAATCAATTCATGGAAGATGTTGAAAGGATCCTGGATCATCGTACTTTTGGCATGAGCAAGAAAAATAGGAGGACTGATTTTCTGGTATCGTGGAAGGGGAAGCCTGAGTCAGATGCGACTTGGGAGAGGGATACCATTCTTTGGAAATTCGAAAAGCAAGTGGAGGCTTACCTTCAGAACAGTTCAATGAAGACATCAAATTTAGGAGGTGTGGGTGGTTTGTTAGCCCCTTGATTGAGTGACATGCTGAATGGGCAAGAGTGACACGCTGGCTCTCGGCCTATGTAAGGATTGACATGCTGGTGGACATGTCAACAGTGTGAAGGCAGTCATACAAGTTTGTGCTGTCAAAGCTAGCACACGGGTATTAGACTGGCTTGGCAAGGTTGGTGTCAAGTATGCCTTGGCAAGGGCAAGACAATAGAGGGAAATCTGACTAAGGCAAATTTGGTGGGAAGGTAGCCAAATTTGGAGGGAAGCCTTGGAGACAAAATCTAGAAGGAAGCTGTGGAGGCAAAATTTGGAGGGAAGTTTACCAGATTAGAGGGAAGCATCTGATACTTTGGTTGAAGGTAGATTGCTACAGTTCTATGTGGGTAATTCTCGGCAGTTAGCTTGGATAACTGATAGGGTAGTTACTAGGCAGGTTTTGGTCGGACAATTTTTTAGCAGTTTTGATGGAGTTGTTTCTAGCGGTTTTGACTGTCCTGTCCTAAGGTAGTTTACAACAATTTTTATAACTAGCATGCTAGAGGGCTTTTGGATAGGATCAGATACAGTTGGTTGTTTGGATTAGACATAGGCCTTTGTCTAGATGCATGTCATAGCAGTTGGGGATGTCAACTGCCCTGTTGATTGGATTACTGTAACTTCCCATTGTAAAACCACTTGACTTGGCTGCCTATAAATAAGAGCAGTCTGGTACAGGCCAAGGGTTGAACGAGTTAGATCCTTTATCAGATTGTATCTCTTTGTATTTCCTTTATTTGGTTTTAATAAAGGTTAGGAGGGATTCTCGTATATGTTGTGTGCCTCACTTTTGTTCTGTGCCTTTGTTTCCTTTAACCTCTATTGTGTTGGATTGCTTAGTAGGCTGAACCAAGTGCGTGACTTGGTGCCACACAGGCAGAAAATTTATGGCCGAAATTTGACCTTGTGATAGTCTCCATTATGAATCCAAGGCTAATGTTTTTCCCTTGGCTGCTGTTGGAGTTTGCCTTCCTTCTACCAAAACAGAGGACTTTAACTTGTTGCATTTCTTGGTTTTTCACCATATTTCCTTCATAAATTTCTCTGTTCTTATGTTGAGAGCTACTTCATAGTCCCAAAGGAATTGAATCTTTGATACCATTATTGGTGTTTTAAATGGTGGCTACAAAACTTATAACCATAAAATACAAATCAAGCCATTAAAAGATAAAGACTTGGAAATATGAAATGGTAATTTGCCATTAAAATAAGTTTGCAAGTACACACATTCTACCTCTTTAGAGAAGAAATTTATAGACAAAAAAGGTATTACAGAGAACCACACTTTTCTGTAGAAATATTACACGTAACCATGCCTAATTACTTGGCTTGTACATAAAATAAATCAACCATTATCTCAACTAAATTAGTTGATAGTTGTTTTCACATTTATCATGATATTAGAGTTTCACATGCAATTTCAATTTCAACAAATTTGACTTATTTGATTTATATACATAAATCATTAATCTAACGCAGTAACCATAAATCATTAATCATTAAACTTACCAATAAAATTTTTTGTCTATGGCTTCTTCTTCTTCGCCTAACCAAAAAGTGGAATCTTCTTCAAGTCACTCTTCTCTCTTTAGTTTACCTTCTGCTCTTAATGGTGTATACGGGTTATTCCTTGGTTCCATCTTTTACATTAATAAAATTTCTTAATAATTGAAACTATCATCGCTTATAACATAATCATACCACTCTTCAGTGATAAACCTTTATCTCCTAGTAAGTTTGGTTCATTTATACCCTTCTTTCATTTTAAACCAATTCGTTAAATTTTAATTTGCTTTATTTAGTAACTTTTCCTCGAACTAAATTATTTACCAAAGTGTATTATAATCTAGATCTATAGGACCACAAATTATCAAATAAATAATTAAATAATTAAGATAAGTTAATTATATATAAACTAAATGAAATGCACATACCGAAATTACTCTAGTTTATTTAACTCTTGTAATATTATCTACTCATAACTTGCATGATTATTTAATAGAATATTGATTTATTTAAATAACATTTTTTCCCTACTTTAGTCTAATTAATTACTTAATTAATTAGAAAACAACATAAACCTATATCCTTCATAATTACTCCTTTATCAACTACAGTTACATTTTCATGCAACATCAACAATATAAATATCTAAGCATATAATAAAATCATTGAAATGTTAATTATATTTATCAAATTATTAATCTTATGTGATGATTATTCTAATAATTTAGTTGCTATAATCTAAAAATGTAACTTAACATGATTACGACCATAATTAAGATAATGATAATTAAAGTGGATGTGACATTGACTTTAAGCTACTCCCTCATCTTCCTCTCATATTATATATTGTTTTAAAAATTGATGTCCAAATTAATAATATCTTTTAAAATTTAATAATTTTTCTAAAATACCTTTATTTTAATTTTTATTAATAAATTAAAAATATTTAAAATCTTAAAAATTATATTAATAATTAATGATACATTTAAATTAAGAAAGGGTAAAATTGAAAATTATTTTGAAAAATTACATAAAATTATAAAAATGACAAATATTATGAATCAAATATTTCTCTCTAAATCAACATCTAATATGAGATGAAGGGTGTAATAAATACCGGAAATTTTTACAAATGCCAAAAACTAAAAAAGTTATTAAAGTTGTCTATTTTTTTTAAAATTACAAAAATAAAATAGAACTTTAAAAAATATTTATAAAAATAACATTTTAAAATAGATTTAACATTGAAATTATTATTTTTTATACAAAAAATTTTTATTTTTATAAACTATTAAAAATTATATGATATTATTGAAAAATAAAAATGAAAATCCATCATTTTTATATATTAAAACTTAAACAAATTCCATTCACACTCATCATTTATGTATTAAATCAATGAAATTATTATGTAATAAAAAGTTACATATAAAAATGATACTTTCTTTGGTAAATGATACTTTAAAATTTAAAGTATGAAATTTTTATTAATTATATCTTATATTAAACTTCATGCGTACTCGTACAAATGCGTATTTTTAAGATTACATATAATATCAAATCATCATAAAAACTCAAAGTCTCATATAAATGCATTAAATAATATGAAAATTCATGAATCGGAGATTCCCAACTTTGAAATTACTAACCTGTATTTGTCTCACTAGAATGGTTAGCAAAGTCCATTTTAAATAAAAAAAATGCCAAATTTTTTTGAAAAATAAAATTAATTTTTATTCTAAAAGTACACTACGATTTTTATTTTCAATTATATAATATTTTATTGCAATCATAATTAAAACCTAATGCATTATAATTGTTATATCTATCCAAAACATTAATACTCTTAAATCAAACCCATAAAATAAATAAATGTAAGTAAATTATTTTTCATTTATCAATATGATTTTAGGTTTTTAATATATAAATTATATAATGAAATATATTTAATAAAGACAAAATTTAAAAAACAGTGTTAAAATAAATATTTATTAATTTTTTAATTTGAAAGCAAGACCAGTATTTGACAAACAGTCAATAGGTGATGGTCCTAATGGTGGATTTCACGTTGAAGGTGCTTTTGGCATGAAAATGGTCCGTTCGTATTACCAATCTTTTCCAACTGTTGTCACTTTGTCTTCTTTCTCAATTTTTTAATTGACTGTTCATATGTAGCTGTCATGTAATTATCAATCTATTCCATGGATCCGCAAAATCAAGTTCCACCCGTGTAAAACCACATGCACCCATAAATAATTATATATATATATATATGGTTTCATGACTTGTACGTTATCCTTATTAATTTGTAGACGCGTGACTTTAGCATGGTTAAATTACCATACATAATCCTATTAAAACTTTTTCACGGTTTAAAGCAGCGAGCCTTTTCACATTTTTCTATTTCTAACCTATAAACTCTTTCCATTTGACTTTTATTAAGATATTTTAATTGTTAGTTTTGAAGCAGAGAAGATAAATTGGGCTTTAAAATTTCATTAATGTGCTTCAAAAATAATGTGAAAACAATGAACACAGATGGTCAAAATTAGTAGAGTAATAAATATGTAGAGCAAATATAAAAAAAATTACAAAAAAGAAAAATAAACATTGAGATTTATAAAGGATTGGTCTAATGTCTAGTCTACTTCTATCAAAATCAATGCTTAAGGTTTCATTGCTTAAATATACCATTATAACAAGTTTGTATCACTAACTTCAAACTTTTAAAATCCAATAAATTTTTTAGACAAACTTTGAACTTTTATAATCCAACAAATTTTTTAGATAAACTTGAAATCTCTTCAAATTTAACCATTTAACTGGCTCACTTAATAATATTTATAAGTTTTTTTTATAATAAGTTGACTTGAAAACCTCTCCCAAATAATCTAATATTACTTTACCATAAACCAATACATGATATTTGCCCAATACAAAATTTTTATGAAATGTTCAGTGTGAATAAAAACAAATTTTTATGAAATTTGTGTATACTTTTAATAAATAAACCTCCCAAAAAAATTTAGGTCTTTAAGAATATTCTCTAAATATCTTTCCTTTAACCATGAATATTCTCTATAGATATGGATGATATATCTTGATTCAAAGAGTTGCTATGTAGAATAAATTCGATTTTTTTCCCATAATAATCACCTTTACATATATTTAACCTTCAGGAAAATAAATAAATCATTGTGAATCTATAAATAAGCCCCTTAGTACAGAATTATTAAACTAATATAATACTTTTCATTCATATGAATATTAATATCCAAAATTTTAGTAACAATCCTTTCCATATTAATGATAAATTAGTTTTTACAAAAATTGAAAGAGATGATAGACTTGTATTTTTCTTTATCTTCTTCTGCTTTTAGTATATTGTGCTAATAAAATAATTTTTTTAATCCAATAATAATGCCATGTAAAAATCTCCATAAATGTAATAGTATAGATTCCATAAATGTAATATTAATTGAAAAGTATTTGTTAGACTCATTATTTTGATGTTTATTTTTAACAAATCAATTTAAGTTAATTTAAATGAAAAATGTTGAAAATGTGAGTGGTACGGGTGTACGTGTTCAGGTATGGGCGTACCATTAATTGTATTTTACTTTGTACGGCCATACGGCTGGTTGTACCACCCTTTGATGTTTGCATATGAAAAAGGTGTATGGTATGGGCGTACCATTGTTTGTATGCTGGGTCATATGATTGCACGGGGTAGTTGTACCACATGCCAAATTTGGCAATAGGTTTCTTTCGAGCATACCAAGTAGGTGATATGATCATACCATAGCCACTGCCCAAATTGGTATTGCATTTTAGGTAGCAGTAAGGGTGTATGGGATCTGGTACGGTCGTATATGTCTTTTGCAGAAAATTTTCTATTTTAAATTTGAGTGTTCTAACAAATCTATTTTGTATTAATTACTTTCTAACAGATATATTCTGAGTGTGGAACACATTTAAAGCCAAGGAAACACTTTTACAAGTAAGTAACTTTTGGAAACAAAATCATACTTGCAATTGATTCTATCTCTCTTTTTCTTTATCTTTTACAACCCTAATTTATTTCATCTATAATTCTAGGTTGGTGAGTATTAATGTTTGGGCATTATTGTTATAATTAAGTGTTGAATGTTATGAGTTTGATTATGATTGTAAAGGTTTGAGTGTGAGCATTAAAAATACTAGAGATTGGATTCTTGTGAGAAGAATCCATTGTTGTATTGTGAAAGTATTTAGTGGAACCTTAAGTTGAGACTTAGGAGAAGTGGACGTAGGCAAGTTAGAGTGTCGAACCACTATAAATCTTGTGTTGCCATCCATTCTGGGATTTCATTTAGTATCAGAGATAGGTGCTCATTTGTTGTTAGAATTAACATTCTATAGTTAAATATCAATGGTAACTCAAAGTGTTGAGAGTTAATCCTACATTAGACCACCCTTCTTTGATGGAACAAATTACCTGTATTGGAAGCATAGAATGGAAGTCTTCTTGGAAAGTGATGGAGTGAATTTTTTCAATTTGATTGAATGTGATTTTTCTCCTCCAACCATCATAAATGATGGTATTATAACTCTTAAGCTCAAGGTAACTTGGACTAGAGAAGAACTCAAGGCTAATGCTAGAAATAAGAAGGCAATGAACATACTGTATTATGCTATTAGTCACAAAGAATATGGATGTGTTTCACATTATGTTATGGCTAAGCAAATATAGGATGCCTTGGAGACACACCATGAAGGAATCAACCAAGTCAGAACCAAGAAAGTGCAACTTCTAACTTATCAATATGAGTTGTTTACAATGAAGTCAAATGAGTCAATATCTGAAATGTATAATCACCTTATAGTGATCATGAATGGGTTAATGAAGTTGTGCAAAATATATCAAAAGGAAGACATCAATAACAAAATCTTGCATGTTTTGTCAAAGAAGGATTGGGAAGCTAAAGTCACCTTAATTGAAGAAGCAAATGGCTTGTCAATTTTGTTAATCGATGTAGTTCTTGAAAAGCTCTTTATGCATGAGATTACAATCAAGTAAGGAGTTGAGGAAGATAAAAGGAGAGGAATTGCACTTAAAGCTTCAAAAAAAGATGATGTTTCTTCCACAAGTAAAGGTGAAATTGATGATGAAGTTGCCCTCCTTTTTAAAAGAGTGAAGAACCTTCTTATGAAAAAGAAGAAATATGAGAAGAACTTGAGAAAGCCAATTGAAGCAAGGAAGGATTAAAATAAAAGTGATACATTCAAAAGGGGTCTTACAATTTATTATGAGTGCAACAAGCCAAGGCATATGAGGAACGAATGTCCTTGACTTAACAAGCCATTCAAGCCCTTTAAAAAGAAGGTATTGAAAGCAACTTGGGATGATGATAGCGAGACTCATGATAGCACATCAGAAGATGAAGGCATAACAAATCTTTACTTCATGGCATTCATAGATGACGACAACAAAGATGAGGGAACCACTTCTTCACAATCTTATTATAGCAATGATGTGAATGATGATGAGAATGATGCATTAGAAGCTTTTTTAGAAAAGTATGAACAACTAGCTAAAAGAAGCAAAACTCTTAAAAGTAAATTTGCATATGTTTCAAAAGAAAATTAAATTGGAACATGAACTTACTTCTTACAAAGCTAAAGTTGAAATTTTGGAAAAGGATAATAAGGATTTGAAAAATGAAAATGATAAAATTTTAAAAGAAAAAGACTTGTTAAAGGAAAATCTTTCAAAGTTTGAAATGGGAGGTGTTAAAATTAATTCTATTTTAAAATATCAAAAGCTTAAAGGTGATAGAGAAGGCATTGGTTTTAATTAAAGCTCCTCATATTCTTCTAGAGGAGGCATTGATTTTAATTAAAGCTCCTTATACTCTTCTAAATGAACTACATTTTTAAGGGCATCATCCTCAAAGGATAGTGAAGTGAAATGTAAGAACAAAGGTGTTCAAACATTTCACTCAACTATACTTAATAGAAAACATGATAAAATACATAAATGCTCAAGTTCATGCAAAATAATTCATGCATCCAACATTAACAATAATAAAAGTGCATATCATCATTCAAGGTTTAAGAATGTTGTGTATCATTATTGCAATAAAAAGGGACATACAACCAATAGATGCTATATTAAGAAAATGCATTGGAGTGGTAATGATATGCTTATTTCTAACCCTCAAGGATCCAAATACATTTGGGTACCTAAAACATAGTAATTGTATTTGTTTGTTTGGTATGCTTGAGATCCAAGGTAAATGTCAACAAATGGTACCTTGATAGTGGATGCTCAAGATATATGATTGGGAATGCAAGCCTATTCTCTCATCTAGAGAATTGAGATGGTAGTAATGTCACATTTGGAGACAATGCTAAAGGTAAAGTGATTGGCATTGGTAAGGTCAGTAAGGAATCCATTTTTTTAAAATAAAATCTTATTAGTTGAAGGATTGAAGCATAATTTGTTAAGTATAAGCCAACTTTGTGACAATGGTTATAAGGTTATCTTTGATTCTAAATGTTGCTTTGTTTATAAGATATGTGATGACAAGTTAATATTTCAAGGTGAAAGAATTAAAAATGTTTATGTGATTGATTTAGATTCTTTTACTAACAAAAATGTTAAGTGTCTTGTCTCAATATGTGAGGATTCATGGCTATGGCATAGAAGGCTTGGACATGCAAGCTTTGAGAATATTGGAAACCTTGGGAAAGATGAACACGTGGTTGGACTTTCCAAAATCAAATTTGTCATATCCACACATAGCATCCCTGTGCATATGCATTTTATGCATACGTCATAATGAATGATTGATTTATGCATGAAATACATGAATGAGATATGATGCATAAATGCTTTGACATGATGAATATGAAACAAAATGTCTTACAGATCAAGGAAATTCCATATGATATGGAATTTATAGAGAAAGAAATGAAAATAAAGTGAAAAGATAATTAAAGTATTGAATATGCACTAAAGATGCAAATTGCGTATGCTTTTGTTGAATGCCCTGGATGAAGTTCTATGATGGAATTTGTGTGTGAAAAGTGATGCCTTGACATGTTTAACATGTTCTTATATGATAAAGTATAGTTTAAGATGGGTAAATATAAGTTAAAGTAAAGTTAGAAGCAATGGTATGTTAAATGGTAAGCTAAGATATAAGAGGGATTACATGAAAAGTTAAGGTTATCATCGAAAATGAAAATTATGTAGGACTTAAGTTCATGATATATTAAATGAGTGGTAAGTGTAATATTATGTAAGAATGATGTCATAATAGATATGAAGGAGAGGAAAGAAGATCATGTAAGGAAGTAATATGGGTTTGTCAAATGTCTAAATTTTATTAGAAACTCCTTAGCTTAAGAGTAAAATAATAATAAGAATAAATAAAATAAAATAAAGAGAAATAAAAAGGTGAGCCTTATCTTTTTAAGGGGAAATAAGTTAGGATTCTTATTCCTTCTTCTTAAGACATACGAGCTCTTCCTTTCCTCTTTCTTTTTGTACCCTAACTTAAGAAAGACTAATTTTTCCAAGGTAAGATCTCATGTAGATTTTGACTTCTATGCCTCTTTTGGATTATAAAAGCTATATGTATGCCTTCATCTTCTTCTCTATGCCTTCTTACATGCTTTATAAAGAAGTGAATATTTTTATATAGATGTGTTGATTATGTTAAAATGGAAGAATTGGATTAAAAGATGAACGAATAAGGAAGTGGAAGTATTGAATTTGGTGTTAGGCATAACTAAATGTATTTCTATTTTGATGTACAAAGATTATATTAAACCCTAATGAATTAGTTATTTGAGTTAATAATTGTAGTGTGTAAATGATGTTTAAGGTGTTTAGAGGGTTTGTTATGCTTAATGATTTATGGAGGAGTGATTATGTTTGATGATAGTTTGAATTCAAGGTTGTTGTTACCTTGGATACATTTATGGCTTCATTATTTTTGGGGGAAAAATTTTGTAACCCTTTAGTTCATTTGAAAACATGATAGAATAATGTGTTTATTTGTTAAAATGGGATTTGGTTGCATGTGAAAGTGAGTTATGGTATGGAAATGCTGAATTAGTTATTAAGGATAACAAAACATGCTCCTTGTGTAGATTATGTTGTATTTGATGTATGATTTGATTTTAAATTATGGTTTGGATTTTAAATGATGTTTCATTGGTGTTTTTAGCAAGTTTTGGAAGTGATTTTAAGGTGTTTTGGTCATGGTATTGGGTTAGGAGGCTTGGGGAACCATTTGAAGGTGTTTTGGGTGCTGAAAAATGGTGAAAAAGAGGTGTTTTTAATGGTGGACGAGTTCTACATGACTAATGGATGAGCTACACAACTTGTGTAACATGCAGGCATCATAAAACACATTTATTTTGTAAGGGCCGAGTGCTACACAACTCGTGTAAGCTGTACACGACTCGTGTACACTCTTAAGGCTTATTTTTAAGTGGTTTTTGATGGGGAAACTTGATGTATGATCCATGAAAATTATACATGATTTTGCGAAGCTCAAAAATGAATGAAACATGTTATTAAGTGTGGTTTTACATATTAAACATTTGAATAAGGATGTATATGAGTTATAATGATGACATTATATGGTAAAGTGATTAAGATGAATGGTGTAAATGCTTGAATAGTATACTTTATCAAATGAAGAATAACTTAACTTGTATATTGCAACACCTAAATGAATGGACATTCTAGGCTCCTAAAACTATGTATGGAAATAAACGTGAATAATGTACAACTACACTTAATGCATTGTAATATATTACAAAGACTTAAGTTTTAGAAAAAGGCATGTATGACTTTTACTTACAAAGTATGAAATGTTATAAATGGAATTATGTTTATATGCTTATTGTTATTCAAAGTTTATTGATGGTTACTTATCATGAATGAATATGGATTCTTTAAGATGATAAGTCAGCACAAAACATGAATGACTTCACTAAATGAATGTAAAATGAAAATGATACAGGTTTAACGGATGAGACTCGAAATTATCCACAAGCTATTGATAAGGGTAAAGCAATAGCAGGTTTGTGCTTTTCACTTCTTGACCTATTAAAGGTCTTGAAATGATGTTTCTCATAGTTGACTGCTTGTAATAGCAAAGTAAAGAGCTTATATTATGGATGGTACTATATGATCATTAATGCATCATTTATGCATCATGTCATGAAACATCCATACATAAAGACATTCATGACATATCATAAAGAAGGTATAAGGGGAAAAAGAAAGAGTTATACAGAGAAATGATTAATAAAAATGTACTGGATCATACAGTTATTATCGATTCCCTTGATGGAACCACACAGTTTAGGTTCTTATTATAAACCATAGAGAAGTGTTATGTTCCTAAGGGAACCAGAGAATGATATAGTACCAGTACATAGAGAAATGGACCCAGAATGAGATTGTATACAATCATACAAAAAATAAATAAAGTGATACAGGAAAATCAGAAAGAGAATGCAAAGCATGAATGCATTCTCACAGACATACATTGTCATTCATTTATTATGATAATATAGAGAATGGAATGATATATGCACTGCAATTGTGTTTATTCAGAGATGTGTACAGAGTATTATTGATACAGGAAAAGTTACAATGTATTCCTTTATGGAAATTATTTCCATTACAGTGATTTTGCTAAATGTTAGATTGCTATGATTTGACCTTAATGGGATATTTATGATATGGTTTTATATCTTTTACTCATTTATAGCACCATTGAGTTTTATACTTAGCGATAAACATAGGACCAGGACCTTCAAGCGAGAATTTAAGTTGATTGGTCTACAGTCAGAGGAGGTTATAATTTTGAAGAATCTCCATCTTGAAGAAGTTTGGGACTAATGTAACATACTCCATCGTGTGTTTGTATATATATGCAACTTATTAAATTAACCTTAATGGCAGTAACATTTGTGTAGTATACTTTTGTAGTATGCAATATCAATACTAAGATATCATGTTTAATGTCATATTCCGAGCACATATAATAAATGATGGTTTGATGATGTAATGAGAATGGAATTTGCGTATTGGTTTCATCATATTTGGTTTTGTAATTATTTGAAAAAAAAGTTATAGATCTTTTTTGGAATATTTAATGATTTTCTTGCTTAGGGAATTATTAACTATTCTACAAGAACGTGTTACACTGGGATAGGGTGTGATAAAATTTCTCAAAGACAAGGTATGTGAATCTTGCCAAATAGGAAAACAAGTAAAATCCTCATTTAAGGTAAAGAATAAGGTAACAACAACTAAACCCCTTCAATTGCTTCATATGTATTTATTTGGACCAACTAGGATTGCTAGTTTAGGAGGTATGCGTTATTCACTTGTGATAGTTGATGATTACTCTAGATTTACTTATGTTTCATTCTTAGCTCATAAAGATGATGCATTTGGTGCTTTTCAAATAATAACCAAAAGAATGCAAAATAAAAAGGGATTTTACATTTCATCCATTAGGAGTGATCATGTAAAAGAATTTTAAAATGAAATTCCAAATTTTTTTATGACATGCATGGTATCAATCATAACTTTTCATCTCTTAGAACTCCTCTACAAAATGGGGTAGTAGAAAGAAAAAATAGAACTCTTTATGATATGACACATACTATGCTTAATGAGTATCAATTATCTTCGAACTTTTGGACTGAAGTGGTCAATACCACTTATTATGTTTCAAATAGAGTTCATTTAAGACCCATTTTGAATAAAACTCCTTATGAGCTATGGAATGGTAGAAAACCAAGAATTTCATATTTTAAGGTATTTAGATGTAAGTGCTACATTTTGAATACCAAGGATAATCTTGAAAAATTTGATCTTAAAATAGATGAAGGTTTGTTTCTTGAATATGTAACATCTAGTAAATCATATAGGATTTTCAATAAAAAGTCTTTGGTTGTTGAAGAATTTATGCATATTATTTTTGATGAAACTAACCCCTTTGGTTCAAGAAAGGATCTTATTGATGATGATATAGGTATCGTAATGGAACAAGGAAAGGAACATGAGAACCAACAAGAAGTGATCCCAAAGGATGTAGAAAAGGAAGAAAATAATGAGCTTCCTCCTCACCTTGCTACTACTCAAATCTCACACAATCTTCCAAAAGATTGACAATTTCTAAAGGGACATCCTAATGAACAAATTATAAGTAAAACATCAAAAGGGGTAACTACTCATTCTTATTTTAAGGATATTCATAAAAAATTTTGCATTTATATCCTAAGTAGAACCAAAGTGAAGCCTTAAATGATGAAAATTGAGTCATTGCCATGTAAGAGGAACTTAACCAATTTGAAAGGAACAAAATATGGACTTTAGTACCTAAACCTAGGAATACTTCTATTATTGGTACTAGGTGGGTTTTTACGAATAAGTTAGATGACGATGGTGCTATAACTAAAAATAAGGCTAGATTAGTAGAATAAGGGTATAGTTAAGAAGAAGGCATAGATTATGATGAAACTTTTGCTCCTGTTGCTCGATTAGAGGCTATTAGAATATTATTAGCATATACATCTTCTATGAATTTTAAATTATTTCAAATGGATGTCAAAAGTGCATTTTAAAATGGTTTTGTAGAAGAAGAAGTCTATGTTAAACAACCTCCTAGTTTTGAAGATTTTAATTTTCAAAATTATGTTTTCAAACTCACCAAAGCTTTGTATGGACTTAAACAAGCTCCAAGAGCATGGTATGATAGATTAAGTTCATTTTTTTATTGATCATGGTTTTGAAAAAGGTAAGGCTGATACAACTCTCTTCATTAAGAACTATAAACATAACATTTTGCTTGTACAAATATATGTTGATTACATTATATTTGGTGCTAATAATGAGGAGTTGTGCAAGGAATTTTCTAAGTGTATGCAAGGGAATTTAAAATGAGCATGATAAGAGAATTAAAGTACTTCTTAGGAATTTAAGTCAAACAATATGATGATGGAATCTTCATCAATCAATACAAGTATACTCAAGAGATGTTGAAGAAATTTGGAATGAATGATGCTAAAATAAGAAAAACGCCCATGAGTACAACTATAAAGCTTTCATGGGATGAAAGTGGTAAACAAGTAGATCAAAAAAAGTATAGAGGTATGATAGGTAGTCTTCTCTATCTAATTATTTCTAGGCCAGATATTATGTTTACTGTGTGTATGTGTGCTTGCTTTCAAGCATCACCTAGGGAATCTCACTTGAGTGCTATGAAATGAATTTTTAAATACTTGATTGGTACTTCAAATTATGGCTTGTGGTATCCTAAAAGTTTTTCATTTGACTTGATTGCTTTTTTTTTTATGCTAATTTTGCTAGAAATGTGTTAGATAGGAAAAGTACTTCTGAAACATGCCATTTTCTAAGGAATTGTTTGGTTTCTTAGGTTAGCAAGAAGTAAAATTGTGTTTCTCTGTCTACTATTGAAGCTGAATATATATTTGCTGGTTGTTGTTGTGCTCAAGTGCTATGGATTCAACAATAATTAAGAGATTACAATGTATGTGTCTTATGTACATCTATCAAATATGATAACACTAGTGCTATAAACTTGTCTAAGAATCCCATACAGCATTCTGGGAGCAAGCATATAGATATTATGTATCATTTCTTATATGATAATGTACAAAAGGGAAAGTTATATTAGAATTTATTGATATAACTCACCAACTTGCGGGTATTTTCATAAAACCCTTGCGTGTAGAAAGTTTGAACTTCATAATGCATGAGTTAAGGATGATAAATGGATCATTCTTGAAGTAAGAATGTATTTTAGTCCCATTATAAATCTTAAAAACTCAGAAAACTTCTCAGAAATCCTCTTCAAAATCCAACTTTCAGTACCTGTATGGCCGTACCTTATTTTGTATGCCCATACGGCTCCTTTAAATCAAATTACCATTTTGGCAGAAGGTTTTGTACGGTCATACAACCTCAGATGTACACCTGTATGCTCAAAAGAGAAACAATTCTAGTAGCTTTGGTACGACCATACACCTCAAATGGCATGCCCGTATATTTCAAAGGCATTATTTTGGTACGGTCGTACCCGATCTAGTATGCCCGTACACATATGTTTTCTTCTACAAATTTGAATTTCAGAAAGCTAGTACGACTGTATGTGACTTTGAAAACTCCAATCTTAACCTAATTTATGGGTTTTCTCTCTCACTTCCCTCACTATCGTTACCCTATTTCGATCGATTTCTGTCGATTTTCTCTACCAAATCTCACCAAATCATTCCTAAAACACTCAAAATCTTCCTCCATTCATGTTCACTCATCAAATTTGGTCTATTTCACTCAAAAACCCAGGTTTTCATTTGAATTTTCATAATTTGCATCAAATTTACATTCTCGATTTGTTTTGTAATTTTCACTTATTTTTTTGACTATCCACCTTTAGAGTTTATTGATTATTATTGTGTTTTTGACTAATTGGTGTGAAAATTTTACTATTTTATTGATTTGTAAATTTTTGGGATTTTTGATTTTCTATTGAAACTCTATTGAAATTTTGCAAAAATTCTGATTTTTCAAAATGATGTCATATGGTAACCATGGTGGTTCTTCGTCTTATCCTTGAGACAAGGGCAAACACATACAGACCAAGGATGGTACTCCTCCCATGCCTAATTTTCTTACATTTAGCTCTAGACATGCTATTTTAAACCAAAAACATTTTCACCATATCATTTTACTTGGGTATCTACTCTACGCACTGTCGGATTGGAAGTTGATGTTAGACGCTTACTGGCTAACAGTGGTTGGCCCAATTTTGCTTTTCTAGATAATAAATCCCTTGATTCTCTGTCATTCAAGTTTTTATAGACATTTAAACTTGATACTTCTCACACTTGTACCTTCAAATTATTTCAGTGTATTACAACCTCATAAAATCTGAGTTTGACACCATTTTTGATTTCCATATTGATGGGATTGAAAATGCCAAATCTATGATTTTTGATCATTATACTTTTGGAAGGAGATCACACTCGATACTCCTTTCCATCCCTTAAGGCTGAAAGCCTTTTCTTTCAAATCCCCTTCTATCTTTTACTATAATCAATTGATCACCTATCTTATTTTTAGATGATCAAAGTTGAATGATATAGTAACTGGTCCTGATATGATTGTTCTTCATTCTATGGTCATTGGTACCAAAATCTAGACTGGTTGTTAGGTTTAAGAACAGTTTCTTGAAGTCAGTGCTAAAAAATAGCCTGGCCGAACCATTCTTTTCGGTCCTCACATCCTATAACTCTATCATTTTCTGAAGGATTTCCCTTTTAATTCTCCTACTCTTGGACCCTCTGGTCCCAATCTTGACATGTCATTCATTAAGCATTCAATGCTCTCTTAAACCAATGGTTTAAATGAATAATCTATCCACATAGAATATATTAAGAGATGTTTAGAGCATCTTTTAGCTTTGGGCCTCCCTAATGATACTATAGCACTCTATGATTCCTAGGCTATAGAGATCTATAGTATATGAATGTGCCTATTCTTTTAGATGCAGAGTATTTAAAGGATGATACTCTTACTTCGCTTCAAGCTCGCATTAGCTCTTCTTATGATGATGCCCGACATCAGGCAGCTTTGAGCTGCAGTGTCAATGACAAACAAAGTGTGCTTCTTCTTTTGGTGCTGCTCCTGATGCTGCTGCTACTCTTACTAATGTTGTTACTCCTCTATAGTATGTTGTGGATCTGATTATATAGCAGTTTGCTACACTCAACACCAAACTTGACGGTTTCGATCGTCGTTTTGACTCTATTGACCAACAACTCCTTCAGCAGACACAGGAGTTTTAAGATTTCCATGCCTCGACTACTGCTGCTCTTCAATCACTCAGTTCCGTACTTGATCCATTTATCCCTCCTCCTCCTTGATGCTTTTTGATATTGATAAAGTAGGAGATATCTTAGATAGGGATAGGAGTTAGGTAATTGACTTATGTAATTTGACTTTTTATAGTTGACCTCTTTAGTTTGATTGGTTGTTGAATTTGATTATGACTTGTTGACTTTGATTACGATCTTTGATTATTTGATTGTATTTTTAGTATTTATGATATTTATGATATTTGATTTTCTCACTTGTGGATGTGTTTATTATTCTCTTTGTGTTGATTAATTAATTCAATTAGTTGTCATTAATTGCATAAATTCTAAAATAAAGGGGTAGAGTTTCAAATGCATAAAATTTTCATAATTTGAGTATGTTTTTCAAATTAAACTTAAATTAATTATCAACATCAAAAAGGGGAAGATTGTTAGACTTATTATTTTGATATTTATTTTTAACAAGTCAATTTAAGTTAATTTAAATGAAAAATGTTGAAAATATGAGTGCTACAAGTGTATGTGTTCAGGTACGAGCGTACCATTGATTGTATTTTGCTTTGTATGGCCATGCAGCTGGCCATACCACCCTTTGATGTTCGTATATGAAAAAGGTGTGTGGTATGGGCGTATCGATCTGGGTATGGATGTACCATTGTTTATATGCTGGGTCATACGACCCTATAGGGTGGTCATACCACATGCTAAATTTTATAATAGGTTTCATGTGGGAGTACCAAGTAGGTGGTACGGTCGTACCATAACTACTACCTAAATTGGTATTACATTTTAGGTAGCGGCACAGGCATACGGGATCTGGTACGATCATATACGTCTTTTGTAGAAAGTTTTCTATTTTAAATTTAAGTATTCTAACGAATCTATTTTGTATTAATTGCTTTCTAACGGATTATTCTGAGTGTGGAACACATTTAAAGCCAAGGAAACACTTATGCAAGTAAGTAACTTTTGGAAACAAAATCATACTTGCAATTGATTCTATCTCTCTCTTTCTTTGTTATTTACAACCCTAATCTATTTCATCTGTAATTTTAGGTTGGTGAGTGTTAATGTTTGGGCATTGTTGTGGTAATTGAGAGTTGAATATTATGAGTTTGATTGTGATTGTAAAGGTTTGAGTGTGAGCATTGAAAACATTATAGATTGGATTCTTGTGAGAAGAAGCTATTGCTGTATTATGAAAGTGTTTAGTGGAATCCTAAGTTGAGAATTAGGAGAAGTGGAGGTAGGCAAGTTGGAATGCCAAACCACTATAAATCTTGTGTTGCCATCTATTATGAGATTTCAGTATTATTTTCAATAAATTCAATAATAAAAAATAATGTTATTTTCATAAATTCAACATTAATAATATAATATTCAGGATTATTTAATTAACAAAAAATATTCAAATGAATCTGAAAAATATATTTACGAATATTCATTAAAAATCATATTAATACTTCTTGCATTAAAAAACAAATTTTATGAATCAATAAATATTTTTCTTATTTATAAAAAAATATTTTTTAGAAACTTTAAATAAAAAATTTACAAATAATAACTCACAAACTCATTAGAGAATTTATTAATTTTTTTAATCATCAAAATCAGAACTTAACTTTTAGACGACAATAATAATTAAGAGAAATTTTTGTACAAATTTAATTTATCATATAGGGTAATAGATCTACTAATAATATAATACCATATGTCATTTTTCATTAATACCATATGTCATTGATCATATTAATCAATAAAAAATTAACATGTACCATTATATTATTATAGATTCATAATACTATACTATGAACTAGATCCATAACAAAATTTTTGAATGATTAATTTGTTCCAAAATTTATAAGATTTCAAATGCTATTAATTATTTAAAAATAAATTAAATTTAGGAATACATATAATTTAATCTTATAATGCATTTATTTGATCATAACTTGATATGCTTATTTTCATTATGGTATAATTGATGCAAATATTGTCAATAAAATATTATTGTTTTTATTTAATTATATTATATTTATTTGTTCTCCTTTTTTTACTTGGTGTCATATTTTCAATCTCAACTAGAAAATTAAACTAAAAATATATAATTTTAATTAAAATATATTGAAACTCATTTGATTAATTTATCAAAATCCATTTTATTTCTAAATTCATTTTCAGGCGTAAACAAATTAAGAACTATGATTTCATTGATAATGCTTTTAACATTTATTTAAACAAAATACATATATTTAGCTTTGATAAATAAATTATTAATAACATCCAAAAGTTATTCACTTAAATTTAATTTTCATCTTTTAAGAATATGATTGTTCATATTAGAAAAATTTCAATCATTTAATTTAAGATAAAAATTCCTAAGTTTCTGGTCAGCTAGCTAGTTTAGGTTTTTTTTAAAAAATTTATTGGCTATTTATAAATTTTAAAATAAGTTAAATTTATTTATTTTATAAAATATAAGAATTTACATATTTATCATTTTGAAGCTTATAAATAGAGTGCTTATAAGTTTTTTTGAAAAGTGTTTTATCATATTATTACTATTTAATTACAAACTTTTACCATTTATTCTTATTTTTAATCATTTTAATAATAAATTTATTTTAATAAAATATTATTGAAAATCCCTTTGCGAAAGGCAACACTTGCACGGTTTGTAATGGTTCGGCTCAACTCTTGCCTACATCCACTTCTCATAAGTTTCGACTTAGGAGTTCAACTAAAAACTCAATCAATTACACAAAATGATTCCACAAATGAATCCTAAACCCTAGTGTTTTCAAGGCTTGCACTCAAACCTTTACAAAATCAACCTTACAATCTCTCAAATACAAATTAATGCCTAAGCATTAATCATACACCAACCCATTAAAGCAAATCCTAGTTTTCACAAGTGGAAATACAATAGAATAGAGCTTTCAATAGAAAAATACACAAAATACAAGTAGACTTACTTGTTCTTGATAATAGAAGATCAAAGGAATAAAATCTCTGCAAAATTAGCCGTTAGAGATAAAATGTATGAAAAGTACTCTATCAAAATAGCCGTTAAAAAGGGTTTAAAACCTTTCTAATAAATCACGTACGACCATACCAATCTTGTACGCCCGTACCCATTTAAAAATCTCAATGAAAGAATGAGAGGGAAATGTGGTATGGTCGTACCATCATTTGGTACGCTCGTACCAAACTAATTTCCTTGGCAAGCAATTTTCCTGCGAGTTCATATACGGCCGTACCACCTAATGGTACGCTTGTACCAAAACAGGTTTACTGACAAACCATTTTCCTGTGAGCAACAGTATGCCTGTACCAACCAATGGTACACCCGTACCATGCTCTATAAAACAATTCTAACACTTAACTAAGCCATTTAGTATGCTCGTACCAAAATAGGTACGCCCGTACCAACATAAAGACTTACATAAAAAATGGCAAATAACTTAAATTGATTCACATGTGTCACTTGTCACACCCAGCCCATACCAGGAGGACATGCTCCCGCGACACAGACAGCGGCCCCCAGAAGAAGACCAGTGCCTGCACCGCCAGGGATACCTCAATGAACGTCGTATGGGGACACACTCTAAGCCTAATGGTGGTTATACGGCGGAAACAACGCGATGTGCATACATCCTATACCCGGGATCCATAAACATACACTCATGCAACATTCAAT
>CANYBF011948837.1:0-29454 GCA_948192965.1 Dalechampia spathulata
TATAAATATAAGCCTTGGGTTCATGGAAATTGGTCCAGAAATTAGCCAAAAATGGCCAAACCTTACCAAAATTCACTCTCAACTTAATTAAACACTTAATTAAGCAATCAATATAGGTTTTTAAAGACTAATCAACACTAGTTAGGCCCCTAAACACGTTTGGATTGAAGATCAACAAGAAAAACCTACTGTGGTAAGTTGAAAATCCATTTTCTCTTCACTTCCTCATGATTTTTGCTATGGATCTATGATTTTTGAGTGATTTCTTCATGATTGGCCTCAATCATGCTTGTTTATTGATTAATAATGCTTATTAGTAGTTAAAAATACTCTTCTCTGCTTTAGATCTGCTTAGATCTGACCCAAATTTTATGTTTTTACCAAAAATCATGATTTTCCTTCTATTTTCTATGCTATGTACGCCATATATAGCCTATGTGTTGTGCACATAGGCCTATATGCTATGCATATAGGTTCCAAAATTTCCAGAAAATCTTAATTTTCTCCCGTTTTCACTCGTTTCTTCACCTGATCTGATGAATCTAGCAACATTAAAGGCTTACCCATTCTAGATCTATCAAATATTATCCAGATCTAGTTAATTTAAGCCTTAAAATTAACTGTTTAAATTAAATGCCCATTTAATTCGTTTGTTTGCAACTCGGACATTTATTCATGCTCAAATGACATAACATGCTTTGTTAAAGTTACTGGGATTTGTTTATAGATCATGTTTTTGCAAAAAAAACTGGACTTTTGATGAAATTCTTTTGCTATGTGTGCCACACATCATGCTATGTGTGTAGCACATAGCGTATATGCTATGCACATAGCACTACATGCTGCACACATCCCCTAGATTTTTCCCCAAAAAAATTACATTTTTTGCTCGATTTTCAATCCCGATTTGATTATCCTAGTAACATTTGATGCTTAATAGTAGCTCAAATGTATTGGATCTATCATAAATTAATCACATATAATTAATTTTGGCCTTAAAATTAATTTTTATCGAATAAATATTTATTTAACTAGTTAAAATGTGATTTTCGATAGGATTGGCTTTGGTTGGTCAAGTTGTTATCTCCAATTGCTGTTTGTGTGATGTTAGCAATTCCCATCCGATATGCCATGATTTATTGAAAATAATTTTACCTAAAATAATTTTTATTTATTTAATTTTCACGATCTAGCTCATGTTAATTTGCTTGAATGTTGCCATATAATTAATTGGACTTTGGCTCTTGATTCATGCTTTTATATGATATAGAATTAGTCAAATAAATCCTAAATTCATTTGCTATTAATGAATTTATTTGTTTATATTGCATTTTTCACTCGTACATTTTTGGCTTGTGCAACCCGAGGAGGAAAATTTCTCGAGGAGGAGACGTTACTCAACATCTCAAAATGTTGTATACATGAAGAGTTTATATAATAGGATAGCATTATCCCTTTATTTGGTGTAATTTAGCTTTAAATTCCCTCGTGTATCCCCTAATTCCTTGATCCCTTTCACCAGCCTTTCGATAATTTTATTTCATGGATGGTTTATTATATTTGGTAAAATATATATGCCATATCATGTCATATGCCATATCACACACTTATATGTCATGCCATGCATATTCCATGCTATAACATATATTATCTCATATGCCAATACGATCCAAATACGCCAATCCGCCATGCCATACATGCTATTTTTCATGATTATATGCCAATATATCATGCCAACTTGCTATGTCATATGCCATTATGCTATGTCATTATACCATGCCATGTTGTATACCACGTCACATGCTAGGTCATATGCCACGTCATATACCATGTCAAATGCCAATTCACACACATACATCACTATGCCATGTCATGCATATGCCATGTCATTTTTATTACATCATCATTATGCCATGTCATACATATGCCATGTTTTATTATGTCATATTATGCATATGCCATGTCATTTTATTATGTCAACACTTTATATGTCATGCATGTGTCATGTCATCCAAATGCCATATAACATTATATGTCATTCTACGTGCAACTATGTTACAAAAAATCACATGTCGTGTTGTGTGCTTACTTATACACTTGCTTGCTTGCCTGCTTAGGGTAATTAATTCCAACTATAATGGTAAAATTGATCTTGGAAACTCATAGAAATATATCTTCACCACCCGAACCCATCTCTAAAGGGTTTAACTAGCACTCATGCTATAGGTCGATTGAACCAATTCTGAACCATTCGGTGGTGACTCCCTTACGACTCTTTTGAGTCTGTATCATTCCTCAAGGTAGCCCTTTGGGAAATCCGCACTTTCACTCCAAGCACCATCCATGGTCCGTGAGATCGCAAGCCTCACTCTAAACGACAGCAGAAATCGACGCTCACAATAATGAAGGATTATGATTAAATATATGAGAATACAATTTTATTCTTTTATTTTTGAGAGGTTTTAAGGAGAAGAATATCATGCACATTCATTCATCAATCTTTATTTTCCAATTTTCATCTCTTTTTATAACATATCATTTTCTAATTTCTTTGTTAGGTTTTAGATGATTAGTTAAGGATTTTTTCTAACAATCTCTGCCATAAAACAGATTCAAGAGTATATTGAAGATTAAAGCTTCAAGAGGGAAATCAAAGGAGCAAAAGGGTTTAAAGGCTTAATTCTCTTTGGTTTTACATGCTATTTCCTTTTTTTTTTATCATTTGATTATGAAATGTATGTCTCCATATTCTTAAGTTTATTTGATTGATGAATTGTAAGTAGAAAATATATTTAGGGATTAAATACTTTTGTTTTGAATCTATTTTGGATGTAAATAATAATATTAGGGGAATTTAGTTTGATTCATATCTTGAATGTTTAATGGCTTATAATTAATGTTGGTACCATTCATTATATGTTTTAGATAATTAATTACATCAAAAGATAGATGAATTATTAGGATGCTTGATATGAACATGAAATTAAATTTCCAAAACATAGGAATTTGACTCTTGTGAGGAATTAATAAGGATAATTGTGAATAATATATTTGAATTAAAATTATGAATAATACATTTGAATTAACTAACTATCATGAAAGTATGTAGTGAATTAATTCTAATAGGTAATTTAATCTTTGACAAAAGCTTGTTGACATTTTAGTTTATCAAACTTTACCTAATTATCCATTAATTAATTTGACTCTTAATTGAATATTCATTCCTATTGTTTGGAATGTGCTAGAGAAAAATCTCAATTAATTAAATTAAGTAATTGTTTTTACTAGTTTAGTTAAGTTATTTAATTTTATGTTTTAAACTAAATTTAATTTTTAGCTAACATAAAACTAATTGAAGCAAATAAGCAACACATTACTCCTAAAAGAATGACATTCTTTATACTATAATTATGACATGCATACTTATAGAATAAAAGATTATAAATTTAAAACTTGTTGTGAACTAATTTTGCAACCACAAAAATACCCATCATCATCAAATTTTATTTGCAATCTATTATCTACATATTATAATATAATGATGATCACATTATATTATGTTATATGTTTAATCTTAATAAATTATAATAAATATATAATTTTTATATAAAAATATTTTATTATAAAATATTATAATACTATATAGATTATATATATATGTATTTGGATAAATTATAATTAGTATTACATTTTATTATTAAATATTTTAACATATATATAGTATTACATTTTATTTATAAATTATTATCCAAATATTATAATTATAGATTGCAAATATTTTATATAATTATAATTAGCCCCTAAGCAGTTTGAAGCAATTTTCTTAGTGGAGACGTATGATAATGTAGTAGTTATTCAAAGTGCAATGATAGTTTTCTTAGAATAGTTCAAACAAAATGGAAAGGAAGAAAGGGAAAAGAGGGGATCAATTTTTTTAAAGAAAACTCAATAACAAACACTAAAAATTCTCTCAATGGCAACGTCATTTTTTTTATTTCAATTACAGTACCTCAAGCCTTTTGCATTTTTTCAATTTTATTCTTCAATGATATCAATGCAAACCTCTATGAATACTAGTAATTAATGCAACTTTCAATCATTTTAATATTCTCAAATTCTAGCCTTTAGCTTATTTTAATTATAGTTCTTAAGATTTTATTGAGCTATTTACTACGACCAAGCAAATTATTAAAGGAGCTTGGGGATTCATAGTCGCCAAGGTGTATTAATTGAGGATTTGATCCTCTAGCACACCTATAATCCACTTTCATAAATCCGTTCTAAACAATTTTGGCATATCTAGTGGGACCCATGCAACAACGGCTCCTAAAACTTGTAGTGCTTTAGGCAAAGACATAGCCAGGTCTCAGGATTTGGAGGAGGTTCCTACTATTGTAGGATAATGATAGAAAGAAAATGTTTTCATTAATGAGGAATAATTTGATAGAGCTTTATCCTCGATCAGGGTCCATGCAAGTGAACGCTTAGGGGAACCAATGGAATTTCAAGAGAAGAATCTAACGAGACCTATTAACGTTGATGAGAAACTTGATGTATTTTTGGAGGAGTTCATGCTTGAATTCAGGAAGACTGTGAATGAAGCCTTAAAGGAGGGCATGACTAGCATAACCGCTTCATTGGGGAAGGTAATTAGAGATGACCTGGAAAAAATGACTGTGAATGTTAGTGATTTGTAGAAGAAAATCCAACCCTTTAAGGCCATCGATAACTTGTGTTCAAACATAAACAAGGTGGTTGAAAAGTTGAATATCCCTTAGTCTTCCTAGCATTTTTCTCCAGTTTAAGAGGTGAACTAGATTCCATACAGGTAAGGGTCAGGTGGAATGCTCTAGGGGCAAGGAGTTGCTACTCATGCAAATAGGGAAATAGGCAAATCATCGAGGATACTTGTAGAAGAAAGATATGTCCCTCATTATAAGAGAGAAGATGGAAGCAGAACCCCACAGGGTCAGATGAATGCAAGATCACCTGTGCTTCCATACCAAATTTTCACTACTATTAACCCTTACTTGTAACTTGATCAATATGACATAGAGATGCCTATGGGAAGAGGCTTAAGGGCAATGTTGAAGGATTAAATAGGCCTATCCCTTCCTCAGATATTTCATCCAGGAATGACTAGGGAAGCCATTAATCTGGATGCAGTTGATAGAGATAATATATACCTACGAGGCTATAAAATCCTAAACTTTTCTTTATTTTTAAGAGAAAATAAATAGTCCACTATAGAACATATGGCCAGGATCATCATCCAGTATGGTGAATTGACAAATTATGACAATTTTGATTTTTTAGGTTACATTTGTACCTTAATTCTTTGACTAGTGTACCATTCACCTGATTCACCACTCTGCCTTGAAATTTGCTCCAAACCTGGCAAGACCTTGAGAGATAGTTTCACACCTAATTTTTCAGGGTTGAACTTAAGGTTTATATGGTTAAGTTATCCAAAGTAACACAAAGGGCTGGAGAGAGTGCTAATTCCTTATTGCTAAGTTTAAAAAGATGAGAAATTAGTACAAGGTTTTCTTGCTTGAAGGGGACTTTGTTAAGATGGCTCAGAGAGGTTTAGATATCAAACTCCATAAAAAATTTTAGGGCATGGAGTTTAGGGACTTTTATGAGTTGGTAGAAAAAGTGTCTAAATATGAAGATTTGCTAAGAGAAGAGAACCAAACAAGGAAAAGTAGAATGGGGTCATATTTCTAGAAGATAATAGATCCAGATGTGGCTATGGCTGATGTTTTAAGTTTAGGCTACTATGTATGCCTTCCTTTAGTGAAAAAGGTGCCAGATTTATGGAAAAAGTAGGTTGCATCTTCATAAATATACCTTTGAAGTCATTAAAATAGAGGAAATTGTTCAAGCTCCCACCTACTACCTAATCATAAATTTCCACCTTCAAAGGAGTTGAAAGGTAAAGATTATTGTAAATATCATAATTCTTGAACTCATAATACCAATTCTTTTTAGACATTTAAGAACCTAATCCAAGACAGGATTAATAAAGGGGTGTTTAAGTTTCCTGAGAAAAAGGAGACTATGATGGTGGACAAAGATCCTTTTCCCATGCCATTGGTTTCCACCATTTCAAATTTATGACTTTGGTTAAATACTAGCAAATTCAAGAAGCTAGAGTAGAAACTGAAAGGTAGGCCTAAGCAGGTTGAAATTGCTAGTAAACATACTTGGACTCCAGTGAGAACTTTTATCGGAGGTAAAGTGATTAATCATGAGAGTCCTACTAAAGTAACTATTTGACAAAGGTTGGGGAAGCCTTGGAATATGTGAAAGAGAGGAGATGAAGGCTCTTCTTCTTTATAGTAGAAAAAGTAGGAGAAGATAAAGAAGTAGAGGTAGCTGTCAAGATTTATGGTTCCTCCCATTATTCTTGTAGGTCAATGGCATAGACTATGCCATAAAAATTTCTTGAACCTCTGACAAGGATACAGAAAAAGAGATTATAGAGAAGGAGAGCTGTAAAAAGGAGGAATGTTCAATCAGGGAATGAGTTGAAAGAGAAATCAAAATTCAATAAGAAGGCTACGGAGGACATCAAGGTTGGCATCAAAGAGGCCAATGAACAGTAGGCCTAAGAAGATAATAGTTCATTTGTAGTTGGAGGTATTTCTGTTCCTTTCAATTCTACTAGTAATATGATTACTCTGCCATGCAAATTTATGCATAGAAAAAAGGAGGTAGAAGTTACTGAGAATTCTAAAGTCTGTGTAGATACAAAAGAGTATTATATAGAGATTTCTATTCAGGTGTCCCATTGTTAGAAGCCTAAAAGAGTGGTGTTTGAAAAACTAAGGGAAGAGATGACCAAACATATTATGCCTCTTTACATTAAAGCAAACATAAATGGAAGACCCATTTCTAGGGTTCTCATGGACAATGGCTTTACCGTGAATATTATACCATCGACTATGATACACTATCTTGGATAAAAAAAAAGGATGATTTGATTGAAACTAATGTTCAAGTGTCAGCTTTCAATGGAGAAGTTTCAAAAATATTAGGCATTTTGCATGTAGAGCTAATAGTGGGATCAAGTACTTTATTATTAGCTTTCTTTATCAATAATTCTAGTGTCAATTACCATGTACTGCTAGGTAGAGACTGGATCTATGAAAATTGGTGTGTCCCTTCATCTTTACACCAATTTCTATTACTATGGAAGAGGAATGATGTACAAGTAGTATGGGCTGATGATTGGCCCTTCCAAGTAAACTTATATGTTGTTGATGCTTGGTTTTATGATCCTTATTATGGTCCTATCAAGTTTTACGGGAGGAAAAAGAATGGTGGACCCAAGTTCATCTACATGTCCAAGGAGGATATAAGAATACTTTAGAGATGGTCACACCATGGAGGAGATTAATGACTAGACATTCCTCAATGGAATTAGCCACAGTTATAGTGGCTTTATGGAAATTGTAGGTGTAACAACTATTACAGTAGTTGGAAGAACAAGATTGTGAAGGTGTTAATGGTGCAGAGGTGATTTTTAAAGCAGAGAATGATAATGATGAGATAAAGGAGATTCAGATGGAAGATTTGGAAGAGGCTCATTGTCAATTTGAGGATAATAATCCTGTTATGTTAGATCCGTTAGAAGAAGTGAACTTGGGAACACTGGATGCTCCAAGGATAACGTATGTCAACTCAACATTAAGCCAAGATTTGAAGTCAAAATTTATGGTACTATTATAGAATTCAAGGACTATTTTGCATGGGACTATGATGAAATGTCAGGCCTCAGTAGTGAGGTAATAGAGCATAAACTACCTATAAAACTTGAATTCAGGTTGTATCAGTAGCCAACGAGGAGAATGTCAATAGAGGTTAAGCTCAAAGTAAAAGAGGAAATTGAGAAGCTACTCAGGATAAAATTCATACGGCCTACAAGGTATGCAAGATGGCTTTCTAATATTGTTCTTGTTGTTAAAAAGAATGGGAAATTGAATGTTTGTATTGATTTCAAGGATTTGAACTTAGTGACTCCTAAAGATGTGTACGTGATGCCTGTGGTGGATGTATTGAGTGATGCTGCTTCTAAGAATGAGCTACTTTCTTTTTTGGATGGTTTTTCTGGTTATAACTAGATTATGATTGTAAAAAAAGACACTCAAAAAATGGCCTTTAGGTGTCCTGGCTCCATTAAACCTTTTAAATGGTTTATCATTCCATTCTATCTTAAAAATGTAAGAGCCATGAATGCTATCTTTCATGATATGATCAGGAAAATTTTGGAAGTGTACATTGATCATATAGTAGTCAAATCAAAAAAGGTTATTGAACACATAGAGCATTTAAGAAAGAGTTTCAGAGAATGAGGATGTACAATTTAAAGCTTAATGCTCTAAAATGCTCCTTTAAGGCTCGTGCGAGCAATTTCTTAGATTTTTTGGTTCATAATAGAGGAGTGGAAATAGATAGGAATAAAGCCAAAACAATCAAGGAAGCTTAAGCTCTAATAAATAAGAAATAACTTCAGAGGTTTTTGGGCCAGGTGAATTATCTAAGGAGATTCATATCTAACCTCTTAAGGAGAACCAAAGAATTTTTAGATTTATTGAAGTTAAAGGAGACACAAGAGTTCAAGTAAGAGGAAAAGCATCAGCTTCCTTTCGACAAGATAAAAAAGTACCTTCCTAATCTATCTATTATGGTTCCTTATAGATTGGGTATACCATTGAAATTGTATATTTCAACCATAGGTGAATTTATAGGTTGTCTTTTAGCTTAGGATAATTCTATGGGTCATAAGCAGGTGGTTTATTATCTTAGTAAAATCCTAACTATGAATGAAAGAAAATACTCATAAATTAAGAGGTTATGTCTAACTCTATTCTTCACTTGCACCAAGTTACGTCATTACCTGATCAACAATCGAGTCTATGTAATATCCCTATAGATTTGATCAAGTACATGCTAAACAAGCCACTTATAATAGCTAGAGTAAGGGAATGGTGCCTAGCACTAGCAGAGTTCACTCTTATGTATGATCTTTAAAAATCAGTGAAAAGGTAGGTGTTGGCTGATTTTCTGGCTGACCATCCATCTACTGAGTTGCAAAATGATATTTATGAGCTTCTAATTTTTAGTGCTCATAAATAGCCTTGGGTGTTGAAATTTGATGGTTTTAGCACGAAGAGCAGTATGGGGGCTAGAGTGGTCATTACCTCACCAAAAGAGACTAAGATAACTTTATCTTTTAGTTTGAAGTTTAGATGCACTAATAATCAAGCTGAATATGAAGTTTTGGTAATTGGATTGGAAATTTTGCAGGAACTAGGGGCTAAGGAAGTTATGATTATTGATGATTCCCAGTTGGTCCTGAAACAGCTCTCTAGTGAGTATGAATACGATAGCTTATCACTGGTAACTTATTTATAGTAGTCGTGTAGTTACTTGACCAATTTATAGAGGTGTCATTTATGCATGTGTCAAGAGAATCTAATTGGGAGACTAATGAGCTAGCACAACTTTCCTCAAGATTGAGGATGCTAGAATAGCTCATACATCAGCTTATTATTATACAAAATAGGAGTCATCCTTCTATTTTAGAGTGGGTGATACAGGTGGAGAGTTTGAATATTGAATTCAACTTAGCTGATGATTGGAGAGCTGAGTTTACGAAGTATTTAAGCAACCCAAGAAAGAAATTCCCTTATAAAGTAAAAGTGTAAGCCCTAAATTATGTTCAGCTAGAGGGGGAGCTATACAAAAAAGGTTTTGATGGTTTGTTATTAAGATGTTTGGCCTTTCTTAAGGCCATGGAGGTCATGAAGCAGGTGCATGAAGGAGTCTATGGAGCCTATCAAGCAGGGGTCAAACTGAGATGACTGATTAGGAGACATGGTTATTTTTGGCTGATGATCTTAAAGAATTGTATTTCCTATGCCAAGGGTTGTGTTCAGTGTTAAGAATATGGAAGCATTCAGAAGGTGGGCCATTGATTTGATTAGTAAAATTCATCTTGATTTCTTTAAAGAGTATTCATTTATTATTATTGCCATTGATTATTTTAGCAAATGGTGGAATCCATGCCTATGAAGAAAATGGAACTGAAGGATGTAATTTAATTTATTAAAGAAAGCCTGATCCATCAGTTTGGAATTCCACAAACCATTACCATAGACTAAGGGACAATATTCAGTAGGGAGGAAATGAGGGACTTTATGGAGAATTATGGGATTAAAATTGATCAACTCAACTCCATATTATACTTAGGCCAACAGGTAAGCTGAGGTATTTAATAAAAACCTGATTGAAATTTTAGTGAAAATGTTGGAGAAGAACCTAAGGGATTAACATATGATTTTATTAGAAACTTTGTGAGCATATCACACATCTAAGAGGAGTTCCACAGGTATCAACCATTTTGCCTTTACTCATGGTCATGATGTTATTCTATTATTAAAAGTGGTAGTGCCTTTGTTGATAGTAGCTAAGTAGAATGGTTTAAGTTCTATGGAGTATACTGAAGTTATGCTAATGGAGTTGGAAAGAAAAGATGAAGAAAGGATTCATGCATACAATAACATGATGGCCCAAAAGAAAAGGATGGCTAGGACTTACAATAAAGGGGTTTAAAAAAAGAAGTTCATGGAAGGCGAGTTAGTTTAGAAAATCATTCTTCCTTTAGGGACTAAGGATAGAAAATATGGCAAGTGGTCACTTAATTGGGAAGGATCCTTTAAGGTACATCAGGCATTGGAAGGGAATGCTTACTGTCTTGCTAGCTTAGATGAGGTCCCTCACAAAAGGTACATTAATGGAAGGTATTTGAAGAAGTATTACCCTATATTATGGGAGTTTACATAAAAACCAGAAGAATGAATGACCAATTTTAGCTTTGGGCTGACACACGATCATGAATTAGTTTTAGTTTTTATTTATCAAACCAATCATAGTCACAAGTTGTAGTACTAATAAGAGAGAATTTGATACCATACCTCAGTGCCATTCTACAAGCATTACAACCTAGTAAGCAAAAAAAAAAAATTTATACATATGCAGATGCAGATTCATGGCTGTAGTGTTTGGATGGAATGACTGGTAAAAGCTAGAATTATCATTATATATATGCTCATTGGCCAAATAGAATGCACAATGCAAATGGCTATAGCTATCATGATTGAAATGCAAAATACACCCAAAAGCCAAAATTATCATCACATATATGCTCATCGGCCAAGCAAAATACAGAATGCAAATGGCTGCCAATTTAGCATGAGTGTTATGAGATGCAGTTATTTCTTAAAGGATGAGATCATGTACCTAACAACAAAAGGAGATTTGTATGGAGTTCTTTGAGTAAGTGGTTTGGCTAGTCCTCATACAATATGAATAAATAAGAGAGCAGTTAGTGCATGATTATGATGTTTCTAGAAGGAAAAAGGTGGGATAAGAAGACTTACCAACAACACAAGGTTGTTAAGCCTTTGAACACTTACAGTTATTATAATAGGTAAGAAATAAAATGATTCTTATTAACCCATATTAAAATAAGAGGCAAATATGGAATATACTGGTGGAATTAGGAAACATCAAGATACTCAAAGTAAATAGTCATCTAGAGAAATTACAAGTTCGTAATTCAGTGCATATAAATTGGCAGTGTAGGAGAGTTAAGAACAAAAGAAACAAAGATAAAGATAAATGTCTTCTTATACTTATGAATTGTATTCACCTTTCAGCTGTTTCCAATAGATCTTAGTGGAAGCTATCTCCATGAGTATTTACTCACGCTCTCTATGGAGGGAAGCCATGGTGGAAGCACTACTTTATAAGAAACCTTAGAGTTAATGTACCTATTTCTCAGTTTACTCACACTGTGCTTTAGAAGATAGACCTGTGGAAATGAGACTCATGGCTTAGCTTTTAGACTGATAATTATGTTTTGCAGTTCCTCAATCTCCTTCTTTATTTTCTCGAGCTCCTTAACCAATGTTTCAACCATTTTAGCTTGTTGCCGCCACTCTGCTATACCATCTTTATATTTTTAATATTGATCTTTAAAAAATTTTAGCTTCCCAATGAGTTATTGATTAGAGTGATTTGACTTGGAATATTTTTGAAAGAGCTCAACGGCTTCCGTCTTTAGAGTAGTTAAGCGGTCCCAGGAAAAGGCATCATTGGTGGCTTTTATAAGACATGTAAAAGTAAACAGAAGGCCATGTTGTTGATTCTTGCTCAATAGTGAGATATCTAAAGAGAGCATAACAGAGAGTCTAATACGTGCTGCCTCCACATTTGCCTAACTAGAAGTGAGGTCCTCCTCTACCACACTTCAAGAGGTGACTCAGCCAAAGAGCAAACTCCAGGGCTTTAATAAGTAACACTGTCAAGCGAGAGCAAATATTAGAGATATCCTGTTAAAAGAGACATACAGTTGCTCCTTGATTATGATGGAATGAAGAGAATAAATCAAAGGAAAATCAAGGAAAGATAGACTTACTAAAGTGGTAGCCTCATTGCCCTTAGAATCAAAGGAGAGGTCATCTATACCTACAGTAAGCCAAAAAAGTTAAAAGTATGAACCAAAGTTAGAAATGAGTAAAATATGGGCCCTGACCATGAAGCTGAACGACTGGTACATCTAGAGAAGTGGAACCTGGATTCATTCTAGCATGGGTGGCACCACTAGCACCTCTTGTAGCAAAATTGAAGAAAGTTAGCAATGAACAAGAGAAAGAAAGGAGAATTATTTCTTAACATTAGCTTACCATATGCCATTTTATGATTGGCTTCTTCTTTAATATAGTCAAAGCTAAGTCTTATATTATCTTAAGGAGGAAGCAAGTTATTTTTCATTCCTTCTTCACTCCATATTCGAGTTCTTCTTCTTCTCTTTCTCTTTGCATCCTAACTTAAGAAAAATAACATTCCAAGGTAAGATTATATGTAGGTTTCGACTTCTATGCTTCTTTTGGATTCTATAAGTTTTATGCATGTCTTCTTCTTCTATGCTTTCTTACCTCTTTAATAAGGAAGTGAGTGGATGAAGGGTTATGGTGATTGTATGTAAATGAAAGAATTTGGATTGAATGATAAAGGATAAAGAAACTAAGTTGTTAATCTTGGTTTATGTTGTAATCAAATGGGTTTTCATTATGGTATGTGAAATTTATGTTAATCCTTAACTTATATCACTTCAATATGTTACTTTGGTTGGTTTTTAAAGCATGATAATGATACTTAAAGGTTTTTAAAAGGTTTGGTATGCTAAAATAGTGATGGAAAGATGATAATATGTGATGATAACTTGAAACCATACTTACTGCCTAATTTGGGACTTTTCAACTTGTCACTATTTAAAGGGACATAATTATGCAATCCTTGAATTCTTGTGAAAAAATGATTGATTAATGTGTTTAAATGATGAAAATGAGGTTTGGTTGCATGTAAAGGTGAATTATAGCTTGAATATGCTGAAAAGGTCACTAAGGAGGCAACAAAGCTTGTTACTTGAATATGTTATGTGCATATGGCCTTAAAGTGTAGGTATGTATTACGTATACTGGTTAATTAGACTTAAGTTTGTGTGTAACATGTATATATATGTTTGCATTTAATATGGCTTGATGTCAATATGAGTTAGATGTCAAAATGGTTAAGGTATGCATGAAGAAATTCATAAGGCAGCATGTCAATCATAATGTACAAGTTGTGTAAATTTTATGTATTATGAGAGATGTGAATATATAATGGTAAATCTGGATATAGTGGTTATAAATATGACTAAGGACAACATGTTCATGAATTAAAAGTGACTATATGACTAAGTTATAATGGGGGAAAGAATTATATAAGTTAGTGGTATGCTAAAAATGTGCATTTTAGTGTAGCATGTGAAATAAGTCATCTTATATGGGTTGTTTTCATACCAATTGCCATGTGAGACATAAGATATACATATTCCCTATTCTATAAAATGCATAGAGATAAAGTTATGGAAGTTCATGCATGTTGCTTGCAAGTTTCATGTAAATGTGACTTAAGTATGTAAGTAGTGCATTTTTAGTAACTTCTTTAAAGTATAAGACCTTTTTTATTTTAGCAGCCTAAATGAATGAAATAAATTGCTTACTATAGCTTGAATGAAACCTTGATGATTTTAGTTTATGATGGTATATGACATGTATATGTTAAAGGCTAAGAAGATTGCTTTAAAAATTCATTTAGTCTTAATATTCATAAAAATTGTATTTCCATTTCCTAATTTTTGCAAGTTTATGTTGTATGCCATAAATGTTTAAGTTTCAATACTTTATTTATATTATTTAATACCTTGAGATGTGCATGAGATGATGGACTAAAATTGAGAGTCATTTATGATTCATAAGATGGTCATTAAGGGTACATGGTAGCATATTGGCACACCCAAAACATTCTGATAAGCCCAAATCGGTGCCAAGCCATGTTGGGTAATATGTTGGGAAACTCGACAGCGTAAACTGGCATAGCCTACAACCAGTGTGTCGAGATTGATAGCGGCAGAATGCATCTCTGGGCTTGTCTCCTGCAAGAATCCTCGTAGCCCAGTCTGTGGTAGCATAAAAATCTAGCCCAGCTTGTGTGTGAAGTACGACAAACCAGTCCAAGTGACACGGGCTGACATGCCAGCCTAGAAGGGGAACTTCAACGCAACTTCTAGGAAGCTTCCTCCTTTAGTGGGAGTGGTTGGCATCCGACAGTCGGGCAGCTGGCTGGAGTAGGCAGCCCTTAGTGGAAAAATGGACATCCATTAGTGGAAGGATAGGTGGCAAGTGGCTGGATCTAGATCTAAATCTCCACCCTTCATATGGAATTGATCTCCACCATTCATTGGGGAGGTGGAATGGTTATAAATACCCTTTGAAAGCTCATTTGTAAACACACACCAAAATATACTCACTTCTCTCTGTTGTAAGCTTCTTTAAGCATTCTGATGTTCTAGCTTTCAGAAGCTTTGTATAACTATTCTTGTGGGAATAATATACTTCGTTTGGCTTACTTACTTCAATCTTCTACTTCCATATTGTTAGTTTCTTACTAAAGCATTTGGGTTGGCTGACTTAGTTTGTTTTTGTACGGATAAATCGTGCTAAGGCCACACGTTAGTTGGGTTGAACCTCTAACTATGTGACACTTGGTATCAGAGCTTGCTATGAACCTTGGGAGAATTCGTATCATGGCAAACAAAGATGCAGAAACTAGCAATATTTCGAACGTACATAAGGAGCGTGGGCGTGGGGAAGCTCACCCCCAGCCAAAGAAAGCTCATGGAAAATCCAAGGAGTCTGCTAGAGAGGAGCAGATTTCGCTAGAAATTATTGATGCCTTCAACACTAGGCTAGCCAAGCTAAAGTTGGCCATGGGGGACGTCCTTGATACACTTGAGACACGAGAGTCTAAGCAAGAGGAGAGGGATAAAGGCCTTAATACATTGGAACGTCAGTTGCAAGGAGCACTGAATGCTTTCATCGATACCATAAGCAAATCAATGGAAGAATTCTGTAGCAACACCAGCATGAAAATTCAGTCATTGAAAAATGAGCTTGCTAAAGTAAAGGCTAATATTGTCTTATGCAAGGTGGCAGTGGCAATGAGTGCCACAACGAGCAATGCTTCAAGGATCAAAGTTCCTGAACCATCGAATTTTGCAGGTAAACGTGATGCCAAAGAACTTGATAACTTCATTTGGCACATGGAGAGGTACTTGGAGGCCACCAACCTCACCGATGATGCTATAAAAATCAATACAACCACTCTTTATCTTGAAGGTGATGCGGCTCTTTGGTGGAGACGTCATCATGCTAAAAGAGAAAGAGGGCTTGTTGAAATCAATACGTAGGAAGTGTTTAAAGTGGAATTGAAGAAGCAGTTCTATCCTGAAAATATAGAGGATGTAGCCATAAAAAAGCTACAAGCTTTAAGGCAAACGGGACTATTGAAGGAGTACATATGGGAGTACTCTTCACTGATGTTTGAAATTCCTGAGATATCTGATAAGACTCGTTTGCTCTACTTCATGGATGGACTTCAACGGTGGGCTGAACAAGAACTGTAAAGGTGAGGTGTTCAAGATCTTGCCAATGCTATTGCTATGGCTGAATCCTTAGTTGAATTTTCGAGGGATTTAACAAAGAGGGATTAGGAGAAAGCCAAAGAGAGGGACTACAACCATGATAAGGGAGAAAAATCCTACAAGGTGGTCAAACATATCTCTTGGAAGGAGAGACATGGCGATGGCAGAGATAAACGCTTCAACAAGAAAAAGAAGCAACCTAAGTGGGGAAAGGATTTCTTCCTTTATGGAGGACCACATTTTATGCGGGATTGTCCATCCAAAAGTAAGTTGAATGTTATCATCTCTACTTATGATAAATCTGCAGGAGCATCTTAGGGGATCAAGAAGGTGCAGGTGCACATTTGGGAGCCATACGAACTCTCTTAATGTGGTTGTCGCCAAGGTAAAAGGGAAGCCAGTGGATGAGGTAACCAAGGCCAAGGGGGAATGCACCATGCAACCAGGTCAGACTTTGACTTTCGTCAATACCCTTATAAACGGTGTCAACACCAAGGCATTGGTAGACTACAGTGCTAATCAAAACTTAATGTCCAATGAAGAAGCGGGCAAGCTAGGATTGAAATTTTACTAGCATTGAAGGTTGGATAGAAGCAGCAGATAGTCCAGCCAAGCCACTTCTTGGGATAGCTTGGAAAGTTCCAATACGGATTAGGACATGGAATAGCACGGTAGACTTAAACATTGTACCCATCAAAGACTACAATTTGGTGTTGGGTTTAGACTTCATCAAAAGAGTCTTGCCATTCATATTTATGAGTGATGGTCATCTAGAATTCATGCACAAGGGTAATGTCCACAAGGCCAAGGTGAAAAGATGAAAGATGGGATACAAAGCTCTCTTAGCAGTAAAAGTGGTAAGGGAGTGTGGTGAACCTTATAGGCAAGAAGTACCTCAAATGAGTCAAAATCATCCACAGATGAAACAGGAAGTTAACCAATCCTCCAAGAAAAGCACATCAAGGAGTTTGCCAATACAAAAGCCTTAGGACAAGGGGAAGTCTAAGAGCAAGGCAAATAAATGAAAGAAGATAAGGGGATGTTACTTGTTACATAGAGATACGTAAACCATGTGCAGGGGAAATGAAGAAGTTCATTTGAAGCTGATAGTTAAAGAAGTGTACAGCAGCAACGAGGGCGTTGCTAAGCTAGGTGGAGGAGAATGTCACACCCAAAACATTCTGACAAGCCAAAATCGGTGCCAAGCCATGTTGGGTAATATGTTGGGAAACTCGGCAGCGTAAACTGGCATAGCCTACAACTAGCGTATCGGGATTGGTAGCTACAGAATGCAGCTCTGGGTTAGTCTCCTGCAAGAATCCTTGTAGCCCAGTCTGCGGCAGCGTAAAAATCTAGCCTAGCTTGTGTGTGAAGTATGACAGACCAGTCTAAGTGATGCGGGCTGACATGCCAGCCTGAAAAGGGAACTTTAAGGCAACTTCCAGGAAGCTTCCTCCTTTAATGGGAGTGGTTAGCATCCGAAAATCAGGTAGCTGGCTAGAGTGGGCAGCCCTTAATAGAAGAATGGACATCCGTTAGTGGAGGAATAAGCATCCACTAGTGGAGGGATGGGTGGCAAGTGGGTGGATCTAAATCTAAATCCCCACCCTTCATATGGAATTGATCTTCACCATTCATTGGGGAGGTGGAAGGGTTATAAATACCCCTTAAAAGCTCACTTGTAAACACACACCAAAATATACTCACTTCTCTCTATTGTAAGCTTCTTTAAGCATTCTTGTGTTCTAGCTTTCCTAAGCTTTGTATAGTTATTCTTGTAGGACTAATATACTTTTTTTTGGCTTACTTGCTTTAATCTTCTGCTTCCATATTGTTGGTTTCTTGCTAAAGCATTTAGGTTGGCTGACTTAGTTCGGTATTGCATATATAAATCATACTAAAGCCACACGCTAGTTGGGTTGAACCTCTAACTACGTGACAGTATGTATATAAGGTGAAATAAAAAAGGAAGCATGAAATAACAATGACCATATGAATAGTTAAACATACCAAATGAATAGTGCACATGACCAAATGAATAGTGCACATGACTAAATGAATAGTAACTTGACTAGCATGATTCAACACCTTAATGAATGGGCATTGTAAGCTTCCAAACTTAATGCTATACATGCCTAAACCTTATGAATTTTCATTATATATAAGAATATACACTTAGAGGCATGAAATAATGTTAATGCAATATGTTCAAACATGATTATGACAAGTCTTATACATGCCTAAATGTTTTAAATACTTGATATACATGTCAATATGCATATGTATGACTTATATATGCACTTGTACTTGAATGTAAAGATGTGTAAAGGTATGAATGTGAATAATAGCTAACCATATATGCAAATGAAAGTCAATGATGTATAAATACACTTAATGAATGATATTATAATTCAAAGACTTAAGTTGGTTGAAAGGCATGTATGACCCCTACTTATGAAGTGTGAAATGTTATAAAGATGATATTATGTTTATATGCTCATTATGAATCAAAGTTGAATTGTAATTACATGTTATGAATGGATATGGACTCCTTAAGGTGATAAGCTAGGTGTAATATGTAAGTGACCTTACTAAGTGAACATGAAATGGAAACGTTATAGGTTCAGCTGATGAGACTTATACTTATCCTCCAACTATCAATAAGGGCAAAGCTGTAGCAAGTTTGTGTTGTTTACTTTATGACCTCACATAGGGTCTTGAAATAATGATTTCTCACTTATATGCTTATGATATCAACCTAATGAGTTTATATTATGAATGATATCATATAGTCATCTTTACATATGATCATTAAATCATCAATCATGCATCATGTCATGAATCATTTATATATAAAGGCATACTCATCACATATTATATAGAGGATATAAGGTGGGAAAGGAAAGTGATGCATAGAGCAACGTTCAATGATAATGTATTGGGTCATAGAGTTATTATCGATGCCCTCGATGGAATCATATAGTATATGTTCCTATCATAGAACCATAAAGAAATATTATATTCCTGTAAGAAACAGAGTATTATATAGTACCGGTACATAGAGAAAAGGACCCAGTATAAATTATACACAATCATACAAAAATGATATGAAATGTTACAGGAAAATCAAAAGGAGAATGTAAAGCATGATCGCATTCTCACAAACATACATTATCATTCATATATCATGGAAGTACATTTAGTGAAACAATGAATGCACTACTATTATGCTTATATAGAAAAGTATACAAAGCAATGATGTTCAAATACAATATCAATCTATGAAAAGTTACAGTGGATTCCTTATGGTATTTATTCCTATCTATACATAGTATGCTATATGCATTGCTTATAACAAATAAAGAACAATGCAAAGTAATATCATATGATACAGTTATATTGCTTAATGACTGTTCATCATGATTTGATGTCATTATGCTATTTATAATACATGATCATGTTATTTACTCATTTTATAGCACCACTAGGTTTTATTCTTAGCGTTTATCATTTGATGAATGTAGGGTTGGGATCTTCTAGCAAGGATTTAAATTGACTGATCAACAGTTAGAGGAGGTTGAGATTGTAAAGAATCCCATTCTCGAAGCAATTTTAGATAAATGTAACATACTTCATGATGTCTTTTACATATGCAGCTTGTTGTATTAACTCTTATGGTAGTAAAACTTGTGCTATGAACTTCTATTGTGTATAATATCAATACCATTAAAGTTTGTAAAACTAAATACATAGATTTCATATGATAAATGATAGTATGGTTATGAATGATAGATATATGATGTATTCACAGGATATAATAGATACATACTATTGTGTATTGATATTACCTATATTTACAGATATTATTGGATTACAGGTACATAATATTTGATATAGTTAAATGAATTGAAATACAAAAAAAATGTATAGATCTTTTGTAGGATAATTAATGATTTCCTTGCTTATGAGACTACTAGTTATTCTACAAGAGCATGTTACATCGAGTTTGGGTGTGACAGGTTTCATCCTGAAGTGACGGTTTAGTAAGAAAAGGAATGTGATGAGACCTTCTAGAAAAGGGTGTTATGAATTTTAGTGTTTGGTGTAACTTTTGTCTCTTTTGGAAAGGGGTGCTGGATGAGAAGACATGCCATTTTTTTGTGGCACCTGCCATAAACCCAAAGTGAGACTCATAAAATAAATAACATGTTTAAAAGAAGAATGGTAATCAAGGAAATTAAAAGGGATACTTGACTATGGTGTGGAAATATGTTGGAAAAGAGATGATGCTTCCTTGGTCCACCACTGCTCAAAAGCATAGGAAGCTTCGTCATCCATAAGAAAGAGACAACACTAGAGAGAATGGGGATTTCTAGCTAAGGTCTCAAAAATATCTATGCTCAACTCATGGTTTATCAGACTGCAGTGATTAAATGATAGGAATGGCCTGCTCAAGCCCAAATTGTCTACTCTATAGGCATAGAAGATATAAGGAGAATGCTTCATATGATGTACTCAGGTGGTGAGAAAAAGCATTAGCCCCGCCTGTAAGAAGCACCCAGTTCCTTATGAAGGCCAATATGGTCCTTTTACTGATATCTAAAAAAAGATCCATATTATCAAAGTTTTTGAGACATTAGTTCCTCGTGAAGCATCCAGTTCCTCAGCTAAAAAGGAGCCATTGGTTCTCTCCCAAATATCAACAGTTATGTCAACATTCAAGTTTTCAAACTACATAGAAAGGAGAAATTTTTTGAGACAACCATGTTGTAATGTCTTCACGTCAAACACGAGGAAATAGGGCTTATTATATGGGAAGTAGAGCCATTGAGGTTAGGAAAATAAGCATGCCCCCATAACTATAGAAACCAAACATAGTTGAAGTACAAAGCATCAGAGTTAGAAGAGCATTTCTTGAGGTTATGGTATAGTGCCCTGAGGAAGATAAAGTCAAGTGCAAACTCAAAACCAACAGCTAATGCACAAGCCAAATCTAAATATTCAACGTTGGGTTTACTACTACTTGGGGAGAAAAGATATATGGGTAAAGAACATAGATGAGTAAATAATATTAAATAGAAAAAGAAATTTGATATATGGTTTGAAGGAGTTATACCTGCATAGTAGTATCCATAAAAAGTAAGTATGCTCTTCTATCATTAGTGGCTCACTTTTGCCTGATCTGGATCTAATCATCAAGGAATAACAGGTGTCCTCCATGGATTTAACCATTAAATTTAGCAAAATCTAAAGATGAAGAGTTAATTAAGGTAAAACATTCATCACTCAAGATAGGCAAGTTGGTGATCATGAATAAATCTTTAAGTGTCATAAAAGCATAACCAAATGGGAAAAGGAAAGAGTTGATGTCAAGATTCCATAGGCAAAGTATCACTGCAACCAACTCTTCTTCTAAATCTATAAAATGAGTATACAACTTTATCAACTCTATAATTCCCATTCAAACTCAGTTATGAGCATAACACAGTTTTAATCGAGCAATCCACTAAAGCCACTCCTCATTAAAGCGGGGCCAAGGATTTTTAATGGAGCTTATTTTAGTAAAGTGCATCCTTAGTAGAGGTAAATTAACAGGGACATAGACATTAAAATGGTCTGAGAATGGGAGTGGACCAATAATGAGCTTATGATTGTCTCCTGTGAAAGAAGAAGCCAGGTAGTCCTCACCAGTCTTGAAAAATCAAAAAGTAAGCAGTCATGGATTGTGAATATCAAGTACATGATATGGATGCAAATCGATAATAGAATTAATGCTTACAAAAAGATAATGTTAGACGGGGGAGGAGGATCCGATAAAGGAAAATATGTGAGGAGGCATTGCTTTAGCATTTACATTCAAGTTGGTTCATTAATTTACTACTATAATCTAAAGTAAGCAAGTCAATAGTGAAGGCCTAAATTGTACCTTAAGAAAGTTAACTTATACAAGATTTATAGAAGGGAAATGTTGTTTGGACACGCAGAGGGTTCAGTTAGGTTCCTATAAAACATAACGGATTCAAACTCCACTACCACTTCTTGGTCCTATATCATAGAGGAATTACCTGTGGAGGATGATGAACATCGGGTTAAATGATAATTTTAGGAGATGAAGTGGACGTCATAGCTGAAAAGAAATATTAATAAGATGGCAAGATAAGTGAAAATACAACATTGGAATAAGGTACATATTCAAAGTTTAACAGATTAGGATGTACAATGCAAATCTATGCCTGAGGCATTTATGTAGTTCTAAGGATCATAATGTATATGCTTAAGTTCATGTAGTTTATGTGTGAGAGTCATTAGTTCTATGGTGTTAGGTTTAAGTAACATGTTTTTTTTTCATTCAATTGTTATATGCTTTGAGGTTTAGTCGCATTTCACTTTAGATTTCATCATTTTTGTATTTGAGTCTCATATTACTTGACTTTGATTTAATTTTTAAGGTTCTTTTAAGATTTAAATAGTTCAGCTTTCACTTTTAAATTTAAAAGTTCCTCAGGATTTATTTAAGTTTAAGGTCTTTAATGATAAAAGATTTATGTTTGACTATTTGGATTTTAAATTTTCTTATAATTTAATCAAAGTTAAGTTTGTTAATTTATAAATATTTTTATTTATGTTTAAATTTTGTTCTCTTTAGTTTATTAAATCAGATATTATTTCATTGAGTTTAAGTTGTAATTATTCACTTGTGTCGGTGATTATCAATTTTTAAGGTTTGGTTTTGCATTTCCTTAAATTTTATGATTATTTTGCATTTAATGGTCTCTTAAATATATAGAATTTGAGTTCCTTAGGTTTGGTTAAGTGTTGGTTTATAAATTTTCCATTAGTTTTTATTGTTTTAGTAGATTTTAAAAGTTTTTACAGTCCTATTTTATTTTGGATTTCCTTAGGATTTAGTTAAGATCAATCTTGTTAAAGTTTGAACGTTTTTATTTGGTTTTAGGATTCTATTTTTTATAGGATTTTATCATGCTTTGAGGTTTTAAAGTTAGGGTAAATCTATTTAGTGGCAAAATTTTGGTGTCTTGATAGGGGAATTTTTATTCAGATTTTAAACACTATTATCCTAGAAAGTGAGCTAACTACCAAATTATTCTTTAAGTAATTTTGGACTATTATTGATTCAGGTACGTTTTATCATAGGTTCATGGAGTTTGTTTATTTTATGTTGTTTGGACCGCCATGTTAATTTTAGAGGTAATATGTAATTTCCTTGTGCTGGTTGCCTGATGCATTCAGTTAAAGTATTAAGATTTATGTTGAGTTGTTAATAGTTAAATTTGGGTTTTAATTTAGTTGTAGCTATTATCATTATTTTAGGTTTTGTTGAAGATTTTTATATAGCTGGCTGATCTTTACAATTTATCTTTTGATGTGTATATCTTGATTGTTTCTATAATTCCTTAGTAGCTTTTAACTTTGGATGCATTGTCAATCTTTACTTTGATTTATAGCATATTTTAAGATTTTTTCGCTTATAGATATGTTTTGCATCATAGATGCCCTTGTTTATAATGATTTCACAAAGTGAATTTTGTAGATAATACAAGTCACCTATTTGCTCCAGTTATGGTTTTAAGTTTACATGTAAACATATGTGTTCTTATGGACTTTTATTCTCAATTGTGGCCATATTTCTTTTTCCTAGGAGTTCCTTAATTATTCTTAGTTCTTATGCTTAGTACATCATTAAGAATCAAGAATTTTCTTATGTGCATGTAGTTTTATTTCTTCATGTGGAGTAGGTTTTATTTATGGTCTGATTTGCAGTATTGGAAAAGTAATGCATCCATTTGACTATAGAGTTTATAACACTGCAACATAGTATATGTTATTTCCTATTTTCAGCCTTGGTAGGGTGCGGTTTCTGTTCATTTTCTTTTCCATTTTTGCACACAGCTTGAGTCAGTGAATAATTTCATGCTCATGTTAATTTTGTCAACTCATGAGATTGGATTGTCCTTATCCATACTATTTGAATCATGTATTTATTTAGATCGACTTAGTTGATATTGGTTATCATGGGATACATGTCATGTTCATGTGGAATAGGCAACATGTGTGGTCAGTTAGGATATTTTAGTTTGTTTGAATGTAGTTTCTTGTTTCTTTATGATGGCTCACAGATAACCTTTCTCCTTAAAGCAAATTATTAGGTATTCTGCCTTCATCAAGTTTATGGTTTCAGGAAGCCTAGTGTTTAATTGAAAATTTATGTAGAATGACATGTTATGTATGATTTTTCATCCTTTTCCATTTACTTGTTTTGTGTGTTTTAGTGTTCTATTAATGTTTTCATGCTAGCAGTCTCTTACCATATAAATATAATGTATGTTACTTGATTGGTCTTAATTTATGTATAGTGGTGTTTAGCTAATGTCTTCAGATTTTGCATCAAACATGGTTTGTGCAATTTGTTGGTCTTTGTGTCATTCTTTACGCTATGTTAATTTACTATTTTTTGATGGTTTTTTCTGTTGTAAGTTAATTCTTGTTCTAGATTATAGTTTATGTATGTTGGTCTTAAGAGTTCTTCAGTTATCCCTATTAATTGGCTCAATCAAATTCTTAAGTGTTTTAATAATAGAACCCAGGTTATTATGGCAGATTTACTATCTTTTTTTTGGATGAATATACAACTTCAATTTAGTTTCTAGTAGGGTTCCTAAATGACTTTATCTTTTAAATATGAATTATCATATGAAATTTGAGGAATTCGGTTTACCATAGTTTAATTTTGTTATTTTATTTTTTATCTTTTACTAATGGTCTCGGTATTTTATAAATATGTTTGGTTAATAGGATCCAGATGCATTAAGGTCATGTTTGGAACGTATGGCCGTAAGTATCTCAATTTTTGGATTAAAACCTTAGCATTAATTGGTTTTTGCCTCTATATCAAGTGTTAGGCTCCTAATCCTTAGTTTGTTAAGTGTTTCCATAGCATCATTTTTACTTCTTAATGATCAAAATTTAAGTGGTAGTTTTAGTTCTAAGTAAAGCACTTGATTTTAGCACATATTCTCGCCTGCTAGGTGAGCAAGCTAGCATTTACTCATTCCTTTGCTAACTAATGGATCGTAAGTTAAACAAGTCATTTATAGGCTATCTAGTTTTTGTTATTTTGGTTGTTAATTATGTCAGTCTGATTTTGGATTCAAAGTACTAGATTTTATGGCAATTAGCATGTGGATATACTATTATGTTAATCAAAGTTTACATGACTTCTGCTGGCAATTTAGTTTGATTAGGTCTGGGGTATGGATTCATTGTTGTTCCTAAGCAATGGTTTATTTTGGTCATCAGTATTTTCTAGGTCTAGTGGTTAATTTTCTATCTTTTTCATCAGTTATATTTTAAAATAAGTCTTAGACCTTTAGTGATGCATACGGTTTTAGTATGTTTGACTGTTAAAAGATTAAGGTAAGCCTATTCTCTTACTTTGCTATATTTGATGGTAACTTTAAGCCATGTATTTAAAAACATTTAATGGCATAAATCTTGTGATGTTATTCCTCAACAAGCTATTTTTCTATTGTATACTGGCTTAAACTATGTGGCTGATAGCTAAAGGAAGTGCTATTTGTAGTTAATGGCAGGTGTGTTTGACTAAGTTCTTGGCGTTACCTTAGCTTCGGCTAGATTAAATGCTAAAAATAAGTTTTTATTTGAAATCTAGTATCTATATATATATGTGTCCTTGTTTCTATATAGAAGTTGGGTTTTGTTAATTTTGTCATTATTGCTTAATACTTGCAACTTTTTGGTATCAGATTTTAAGTTAGTTGACTATTGCTTATTACATTTAACCTTATCTTCTACCAACATTCTTTGCAACAATCAAATCCTATAGGCATCAGGCATCTAACAAACATGAAGATAATACAAGAAGCAAAAGTTACTGTCCAATTCAAATTTCAGAGCCTAAGCATTGAAAATGTCCTAAGGAATTGGTAGATTGAAGGTAAATGTACAATATGTACTTATCAATAACCAAAGGCAGCAGGCACAATAATTGACATTTGGGTTTTTTTTTCAAAAATTATTTAAAGTAACAATCATTGCAGACATCAAATAGTGAGAAAATAATTATTAGATCACAAAAACTTTGTAGAAAATGTCTAAATAGGGATTGGCAAGCACTCAAGACTCAAGTTTCTACACACAAATATCCATCTAATGCAAGGGATAAAGAACAGGTAGAAAAAGATCAAAGCAAACATTTGGTGCTCTACTCAAATTAAGCATCCTCATCATGTTATACCCATCAAAGCATAAAAAATGCATACATCAAAGAAATAAAAGCAAGTCATTATTCTACAAACCAGCTGGAAATCAATCTAAGTAATCCTAAAATCGCATTCAACACTTCTAAATATAACTCAGCAGTTTATAGGAGGTACAAGTTGCTCACCAATATGGGTGTCCGATTAAGAGTAAATGGCTGATGATGTTATAGTGAAATCGCTGATTACCCTTGTCTGTTATGCCGGTACTAAAAGATGATAGGATGATAGGAGGTGGCGAATAAAGGTCATCTAATGTGGTAGTGGTAACAAAACAATATTAGTTATCATTGGAAATGTTGAAGTTGGGTGGTCAATGATAAACAAGAGCAGCGACAAGTAGAGTTCTTCGGTGACACCTTGTAATAGACGAGGCTCCTTGAATCTCTACCAGAAGGGGAGTTTTTACGTTGAGGAGTGGATGGTGGAATGAGTTTAGCAAGAGTTTCATAGGGAGGATTTAGTGATGGTTTGGCAGTCAAATGGTGAGTGGGGTTAAGGTTGCCAATTGTGATAAAAAATAGAGGGTTTAAGCTTGGTGTTTGAGTTTAGGAGAAAGCACAAGTTAAATGGAATGATTAAAGGGAAGAAGCGGGAATGGCAAGGGTTTATGGTATTGAATGTGGGATTGAGGAATTGGAGGGTTAGTTGAGGAACTAGGCCTCATAGGTGCTTATTTTTCCTCCTGACTTCTTCTAGAATTTTAATCTAGGAATATTCAACTTCCTAAAACCATTAATCTAGAGAGGTAAATTGAACTTTAGGTCTAAAGTTTGCCAATCTTTAGTAAAGATAAAATTAAAACTATGGCTTGAGTTTAAAATATGAAAGGGCTCATACGTAATGGCTTTTCTTGGATCGAGCTATTCATATGCAGGGGCAATTATTGGCCTTTGGTTAAATCAGTTAAATTAATTCAATGTAAATTAACTAAATTAATTTAAATTAAATCACATAATTAATTAAGCTAATTAATATAGGTTTAGCTTATTTATTTAATTTGGACCAAATCTTCAGCTAATTAATTTTTTAAATTAATTAATTTGGCTTTTAAAATTAAATAAGCCCCCAAGAAGTTTGAACCAGTTTTTCTTAGTGGAGATGTGATAATGCAGCAGTTATTCAGAGTGCAGTAGTAGTTTCCTTAAGATAGTTTAAACAAAATGGAAAGGAAGAAAGGAAAAAGAGGGGATCAATTTTCAAAAAAAAACTCAAGAACAAACATGAAAAAAATTCTCTCAACAGTAACAATATTTTTCTTTATTTTAATTACAGTACTTCAAGCTTTCTACATTTTTTTCAATTTTGTTCTTAAATAATATCAATGCAAACCTCTATGAATACTAGCAATCAATGCAAATTTCAATCGTTTTCATATTCTCAAATTCCAGCCTTTAGCTTATTTCAATTACAATTCTTAAGATTTTACTAGCTATTTACTACGATCAAGTAAATTGTTAAAGGAGTTTGGGAATTCACAATCACCAAGACACATTAATTGAGGATTCGATTCTCTGGCATATCAATAATCCACTTTCACAAATTTATGCCAAACATCGTCATAATATTTAGTGTCATGTTTAAGTCAAAATGTTATCTTTTATTTTTAAATTATTGGATCATATTATTTATAATTTTTTTAGATGTTAAAGTATTATTTTACAAAAGAATATTTAAATTTAATTTTTAATATTTCATTTAATTTTTTACCATATTATATTAAATAATTGATTAAAATATTAATTTTATTTAACATTTCTACTTCAAAATAATATAAATTGCAATTAATCCAATAAGTGACAAAATAAGCTAACAAAAGCTTAATAATAGTCTAATTTATTATATGCATAAAGCATACTTAAGAAGGTTGTATTAATTACTTAAATAAACCAAAGTATTTATTCCTTTAAATAAACAGACTATCTTTGTACAATGACTATTAGGAATAGGATATAATATACATAAAAAGAATTCTTCAATTAGTAAAGGTTCACCATATATTAACATGATAACCTTTTTTTTAATGAAAATGTGATGATTTATACATGATAAGATTATGTCATAGTTACTTTATTTTTTTTATAAGATTATTAAAGTAAATGATTTTACAGTACATTTAATAAGAATATAACGATATATATAAGGAAGGATAATAATAAAAGATAAGTTATACCAACAACCTAGATATACATGAAGCTTAAGACTGACACATAATACATTAATCATTATCTCTTTCAAGCCCCTTCTATTTGAGCAAGGGAGTGGTCGAATTGTAAGAAGAAAAGTACGCTTTATGACATTGTCGTGACATAACCTTAGTAAGCAAGTTAGTAATTTAATATTTCAAACTAAGATCACAAACATGAAGTTGCTTTGTGACCACCAAATCCTTAATAGAATGAAATTGAACCTCAATGTGCTTCGTTCTATAGTGAAAATTGGATTAACAAATAAATAAGTTGCTTAAGATACCAAAGAATGCATTTAACGACCGTCCAATGAGCACCAGTTGGTGCATGTAAGAAATAAGATACTTAATGAATAACAAAGGAAATATCAAGCCAAGTAAATGAAAGATACTGAAGACCACCAACAATAGAGCAACAAAGAGAAACATTTTAAAATGCAACACCACTGGGCATTAAACAGTTTGGTTTTGGAGCATATAGGAATGGAAATTAGATTGGCACCATCCATTTTCAACCTAAGAAGAAGATCGATTACATATTTTATTTGTATCAATAATAAATCATGAGAATAATGATGAACTTCAACACCAAGAAAATAATCCAAAGCTCTCAAATCTTTCAACATAAAAGACTTTTAATGTCACACCTCACAGTAGCGACATGTCCCGTAATGAAACCCTGAAACTCCTCCATCGAGCTTCAAAATTTCATCACAAGGGAAAATAACAAAAGCAACACATGGTTCTAAATCATTCCACGCACGCCAATAAAGACAAATTGCTTCCAATCATAAAACTCAATCGCATGCCAGATAGATAAAATTTCCACACTGAGATAATCATAACACGTAGAGGAAAAATGGACA
>CANYBF011949037.1:0-12013 GCA_948192965.1 Dalechampia spathulata
AACCCTTCCTTGTTCAATAACTCTTGTTTTATGGATGATATAATCATTTAGTATATGTTTATGTCATGAAAGGTTGGTTAAGCTTTGAGGAGTTCACCTTTGTGAAGATCCTTGCAAATCCGAAGCTATTTCTAAAGGGAGCTCCATTTTAGTTTGGTTTTGAGTTGAGAAATTAAAGGTGAGTGTTGGTAAGTTAAAATGGGTTATAGATATAATTTATTTACAAATTTTTGATGGTACTTCCATATTGGCCGAATTGTTTACTTAATGAATCTATGATTTAGTTAGTTAATTGTTATATTAGATGATTAGAGTTGTAAATGATCATGAATAAAATGGTTTGGTGTTGTGTGGGTGAGTGTGTATGATGATTATTACCTTGGTTGAATTATTCTAAGTTAATTGCTAAAGGATGGTAAAAATTAAAATATGATTAAAGGAAATTGGATGAAATTAGAAGAATATTGTTTAAGAGGATTAAAGGACTTAAGGTGAACATGATATAAAGTAAGTGGAAATATTATATTGAGAATTTAAAATGGATTATTAAATTGAGTATGGTAAATGAAATAAGACATTATAAGTATTTTAATTAAATGAAGGATTTGAATATCCTAAATGAATTAAATAAAGAATAATGATATGGTTGTTGAGAGTAGTTGAATGAAATAATTAAACGAATAAGGATTAATGGTATGATGAATAAAAGTAGTTAAGAGAATAATTTAATGAGTGAGATAAGATATGATTATCATATATTAAATGGATAATGACTTAAATAGTAAAAAGGCATAAGGATATTACAATAAGTTACTATTCAATAAATAATTTAATGATAATGACGTTTAAGAGGATAATTATGAGAGGTTATAAGATGATATGAATATATTAATACTAAGTGATAAGTAAAAGAGGAAATAAAAATGATTTTTAAATAAGAGATGGTATTAAAAAAATAATAATAACAAAAGATTATTTATAATGATTAATTAAGAGAATATTTAAAGGATAAATTAAGAAGATATTGATTAAGAAGTTTAAAAGATAATACTTCTGAAATCATGTTATGATAAATGATTAAATTAATTATTTAAGATATGTGAATATAAGTTAAACCTTTTGAGTTAATAATTAAATAGCCAATTAATAATGATATTAAGTATTGACATTGGTTTATAAATAGTATGATATTAAGACACTGTTAATTCACATATCCAGAATATTAATAAATAATCTATATGATGATATTAATTGGTTGATAATTGATAATATGATATCAATTGTATAATTACGAAAAATGATATGGCTAAATAATTTAAGGTCTAAGTAAGGAAATAATCATACGATTATGATTATATGGTTAAGGTATATAAGTAAGGTTATATTAATAGAAATGGTTTTATAATTATAATGATAAAATAATAATGAATAGTAAATAGTAATGAATAGTAATAGAATGAATAGTAACTACATGAATAGTGATCGAGTGAATAGTGATACAACAGTAAATAATAATATAATTTCTAAATAATATTATGATAAGGTTAATAAATTATATTGATGATATGAAGAGATTTATTAATTATAAATAATATATGGATTTTTAAATATGAATAATAAATGATTAATAATTTATTAATTAAAGATAATCATTTATTATGAATTAGATGGATCACTGGATAATTCTCAAATACCATCAAAGGAATTAAACAAGGGAAAAGACATACCAAGTTTGTGCCAGTTTATTTGAAGTTCCTAGATTATTAAATGATCAAAGAGACGCTTGTTTGGTAATGCAATAACATTACATAATTAATTGCGCTTGGTTGGTAATGAAATAGCATTTCATGATTAATTATAATATGATGTTATACCATGTCATAAACATCAATGCATTAAACATGAAACATGACATAACATGACATGGTGAAATAAGGAAGGAGAAAAAATAAATATGAAAGGAAAATATTAAATGAAAAAAATATTGGGTGATGCGATATAAATTCCTACGGGAATTGCATGGAAAGGAGAATGATGAATATATATGAAATGGGTTTTAGTACGTTAAACCATAAATATGATATGAAAAGAAAGACCCAATACAATGTATACATATGGTTCAAAATATGAAAAGGGAATAAGATATGAAATGATATGATATAGGAAAATATGAGAAAGAATGCATGAACATAAATGCATTCTCATAAATAGCATTTTCATAAATATATATGATGCATTCATATTTGATATTAAATAATAATGATATGACATGCCATCATGATAATGATATTTTAAGGATGATATATTAATGATGATGAAGATACATCCATGATGATAACATATTATGTTGTGAGGATGATGTTGATATTAAATAATGATAGGATATAAAATATGATGATATCTAAATAATGATGATTGGATATATTTAAATATTGAGAATGATAATGATGACATAGAAAATAAATGAGAATAATTAATTAATGATAACTAAAATGGTAAGTAAGGGAAATAGTAAAGTTGATTATTAATGATAGATGGCATATGATACACTGTGTGATATATGAAATAATGTATTGCATTAAAGTGAGTTGATAATTTATTTGTCAATATTTTGATATGATGATTTAATTAACATTATTATGAGAATTTTATGTTAATGAAATTGATTATGATAATGCATGATTATTATAATGTTCGTAATATATGTTATACTAGCACCACTGAGTTTTATGCTCAGCGTTTGTCAATTGATAAACGCAGAAATTAGTTAAGCTGGGAAACAAAAGTGTTAGTGGTTGGTAGCGGGATTTTAAATTAAATTATTGGTAAGGATTTGGATTTCTTCCAGACTTCTATTCTACAATATTCATGCAAATTTTTTTTATATGGTACTTGGCAGTATCTTAAATAATTGGCAGTATTAATATTTGTGATGGTGAATATTTATGACGATTCATAGGTAAATAAATTAATATGTGTGAATATTAATAATGCTGATATGATGATAAGATAATTATTGATGTCTTGGTAATACCTAGGAATGATAAATGAAATGGATATCATTAACAGATTGTATACATGATATAATTTTAGTAAAAAAAATGTATGATTTAATGTATGAAATCCCTTGTAGTATGTTTATTGACTTTTTAGAATAGGAAGTTGATAATCATTCTATAGGAGTATGTTACGCAGCCAAAAGACGTGACATGTTGCAAAGCTCATAGACCGAGGACCGCACTTGGAACAAAAGCGTGGACTTCCCGAGGGGCTACCTCAAGGAATGATACAAACTCGAAGGAGTCGCAGAGGAGTCACTACTGGATGGTTCCGGATTGGTTCAACCGAGCCATAGCATGAGTGCTAGTTAAACCCTTCAGAGATTGGGCTCCGGTGGTGAAGATCTATTTCTATGAGTTTCCAAAATCAATTTTACCATTATAGTTGGAGTTAATTGTCTTAAGCAGGCAAGCATACGAGTGTATATGTAAGCACACAGCACAACATGCGATTTGGCGTAGCACGGTTGCACATAGAATGACATATAATGCTATATGGCATTTGGATGACATGACATATGCGTGACATGTGAAGTGATGATGTAATAAAATGACATGGCATATGCATGACATGATATAATAGTAATGACATAATAGCATGGCATATGCATGACATGTGAAGTAAATGACATGGCATATGCATGATATGTGAAATGGATGACATACTATATGCATGATATGACATAGTAATATATGTGAAATGACATGGCATATGCATGATATAGTATAGTGATGTGTATGTGAATTGACATTCAACATGGCATATGACGTGACATATGATATGGCATGTGACATAGCATGGCATAATGACATGGCGTAATGACATAGCAGTTTGGCATGGTATATCGGCGTATAACATGAAAAATAGCTCGTATTGCATGGTGTATTAGCGTATTTAGATTGTATTGGTATACAAGATATGTGTTATGGATGGCATATGCATGACATGGCATAGAAGTGTGTGAAGTGGCATGTGACATGGCATGTGACATGATATGACATTTATATTTAGCGAATATAATAAAACCATCCATGAAATAAAACCTTAAAAAGGTCGGTGAAAGGGATCGAGGAATTAGGGGATACATACGGGATTTTGGGGATAAATTATTACAAACCAAGAATAATTCTATCCTATTACACAAAATCTTCATGTATACAACATTTTGGGATGTTAAGTAATGTCCCCTCCTCCTCGGGTAATTTTCCTCCTCGGGTAGCATGAGCCAAAAATGCACAAGTGAAAATGCAATATAAACAAAATAGATTCATTAGTAGCAAATGAATTTAGGACTTATTTGACTAATTCAATACCACATGAAAGCATGAACCAAAAGTCAAAGTCCAATTAATTATATGGCAACAATCATGCGAATTAACACGAGCCAGATCATGAAAATTAAGTAAATAAAAATAATTTTAGGCAAAATTATTTTTAATCGATCATGGAAAATTGAATGGGAATTGCTAACATCACACAAACAGCTATTGGAGATAGCAACTCGACCAACAGAATCTAATCTTATCGAAAATCACATTTATACGAGTTAAATAGGCATTTAATCGATAACAATTAAATTTGAGCCAAAATTAATTAAATGTGATTAATTTATGATAGATCCAATACATTTGAGTTACTGTCAAACATCAAATGTTACTGGAACTACCAAATTAGGCTTGAAAACGAGTGAAAAATGTGATTTTTCTGGAAAATTTTCAAGGAACATGCGCAACATGTAGGCTACATGCGACGTACATAGCCTTACATGTGGCACACATAGTAAGCCAATCTACAAGAAAATCAAATTTATTAGCATAAAAATGATCTACAGATAAAGTACAATAACTTTAATGAAGATAATACCTCATTTTGAACACGAATAAGTGTCTGAATCATAAATTCATCAAGTAAATGTGCATTTAACTTGAACAATCAATTTTAAGGCTAAAATCGATTAGATCTGGATAATGTTGCTGGAAACATCAGATCTGAGACAGAAATGAGTGAATCAGAGGAAAAATTCAATTTTTTGGGAAATCTGGAGCCTATATGCGCCACATATAGGTTAGATGTGGCGCATATAGCACTATATATAGCGCATATAGTATAGAAAACAGAGGGAAAACAAAGGTTTTTGAGAAAAATGTAAAATTCGGGCTAGATCTAGGTAGATCCGGGCTAAATCTAGGTAGATCCAAAGTAAAAATATGTGTTTTTGATTATCAATAGGCATTAATAATCACCAAACAAGCAAGATTGAAGCCAATCATCAGAAAATCAAGCCAAAATCATAGATCCATACCAAAAACCATAAGGAAATGAAGAGAAAATTGATTTTCAACTCACCACAGTAGGTTTTTCTTGTAAATCTTCAATCCAAACATGTTTAGGGACCTAACTAGTGTTGATTGGTCTCTAAAAGCCTAGATTAATTACTTAATTAAGTGTTTAATTAAGTTGAGGGGAGATTTTGGCAGAGTTTGGCCGTTTTGGCTAATTTTTGGATCAATTTTCACGAACCCAAGGCTTATATTTATAGTGGAAGGTGTTAGGGTTCAAAAAATCTAATTTTTAATATGGGATTTAAAAATTTTTAGGCTATGTGCATAGCATATAGTGCTATGTATGCCATATATAGCTTATATGCGTAGCATGTAGTGCTACATGCTACGCACATAGTATTTTGACCCATCATGTGGCACCCACTATGGCTACATCGGGATGTGTGTCCCATGCTCAATAAGCATCATTTTATGCCCTAAGACATTATATGATATGGTGCATGTTAGATTTGGTCCCGAGAAGGCTCCCGACCAAAAGTTTTTTTTTCCACTATATGCGTAGCGCATAGTGCTACATGCTACGTATATAGCATTTTGCCCCTATGTGCGTTGGCTTGCACGAGTAAAATGTAACATGCGTCGCATGTCAAACAAGCATTATTTGGTATTTTAGGACATTGTATTATATGGAGCACGTTAGATTTGGCCCAAAAAGTGGGCCTCACCAAACGTCTTCTTTTGCTATATGCATAGCACATAGTGCTACATGCTACGCATTTTTATTTTACATGCTATGTGCTTCACCTTGTACAAGTGAAATGTAACGCATTCTATATGTCAAATAAACATTATTTGACATTGTGATATGCAAAGCACATCGGGTTTGACCTATAAAGTGGGCCTCACCAAACATCTTTTTCCACTATATATTGTGCGTATAGTGTTATGCGCTCAGTGTGTTTCATTTTTCATGCTATGCACTCAGAGGATGTAGAAAGAGGCATGTACACAAATTGAGGTTGATATCAAGGACCTGTACCAAGTCGAATCAACGAAAACCCGAGATTACGTGCATAGGTGAAGAGTCAGGGTCAACAGCTTGCTTAATAATTAAAATTACTGCCAAGTCAAATTGCATGAATAAGAAGTCTAATAGTCATTGTTACTGACAAAGGGTATTTTTATTTAGGGTAGCCTTTCTGAATAGTTATAATATCGAATAGAGCTGTAATTTTTGGTGATGAAGGTGAAGATAATTTTTACTTTATAAGGTGGCACCTTTGATGCCAGTATTCAATTCGGAGGTGACCTAATATGAAGTGAAAATGAGGAACAGGCTGAATGAGTAACTTCAGTCGAACAACCTATTGTTGGTAGAGATGATCCTATAATTAATCAGTTTGCCTAATTCCTTCATAATATTCAGGGGCATCTTGAACAAGTTTTCGATATTATTCAAAATCAAGGGGAAAAGCATGATTTCAAGAAGTTGAGATCTTATAGAGCTACTGATTTCTTAGTATCATTGGCCCTATGAAGCTGAAATGTGGCTGGAACATACCAAGAGGATTTTACGATGTATTAATTATTTAAATAGACTAGAATTAGAGTACGCAATTTCCTTGCTATAGGATGATGCGTATGAATGATGGAAGACAGTTCCACAAGATCTTGTTGAACCACCTGTTTTAAGCTGAACTGACTTTCAAGTAGAGTTTAGACAAAAGTATGTTCCTGTAACTTATACTGACCAGAAGCTGCAAGAATTTTTGGCGTTGAAACAGGGTAGCATGTCTGTAGCTGAATATGAACGGGAATTCATCCGATTTGCTTATTATGTTGGGAACATTTTCACTACGGGCTGTGAATGATGTAAGAGGTTTGAATAGAGTTTAAAGTCTATAATAAGATTGCTAGTGCAAGGATTCAATTATGATAATCTTTTTGCACTTATAACTAATGCTTTGGCCCAGAAGCGGACCATACAAGAAGGAGATGATAATAGAACATGATAAGTAAGGAGACATTTTGGAGGTCCTAGTTCCTCCTCTGGTGCTTAAAAGAGGGATATATTCAGAAGTTCTTTTACAACTCAAGTGCCAAAATTTAGAGCAATAATTGTCCATAGTTTGATTTCAGCAACTATTGCCCATGAGTTGCTGAAACAGAGTTGTGAAGTGGTATTAACGCATGTTTTCACTACCAAGCAAAATGGATTGCAATTGGAAGAGATTCCAATTATAAATGACTATTCATATGTGTTTTTAGATGAATTATCGAGTTTACTTTCGGTTATAGAAGTTGAATTTGAGATTTTGATGTTGCCTAGAACTGAGCCAATAATTATTTCCACCTTATGGAATGACTCCAAGTGAATTAAGGGAGTTAAAAGAGTAATTATAGGAGTTACTAGACAAGGAGAAACACTCGAATCATTTCTTCTCCTTGGGAAGCACTTGACTTATTTGTCAAGAAGAAGGATAGGGCTACGCGGATGTGTATTGACTATCATATATTAAATAAGGTAATTATTAAGAATTGTTATCCCTTACCTCAAATTAATGACTTGTTTGATTAATTAAAGAGAGCGACTGTCTTTTCTAAGATCAATCTGAGATCTGATTATCATCAGTTGTGAGTAAAGGAGAATTCTATTTTGAAGGTTGTATTTTGCATGTGTTATGGCCATAATAAATTATTAGTCATGCCTTTTAGGTTAACTAATGCACCTGCAATGTTCATGGCTTCAATGAATATGATTCTTAATGAATACCATAATGAATAGTGTATGGTATTTATTGAAGAATGTTAGACATTTGCGTCTAGTACTACAACTGATGAAAGAAAAGCTGATGTATGGGAAACAATCAAAATATCTATTTTGTCTGGACCAAGTTTGCGTTTTGGGGCATGTAATTTCAGCTAGAGGTTTTGCAGTTGATTCCAGCAAGTTAGAAGCTGTTATGAATTGGTAAGCACCGAAATCTGTTACTGAAGTATGTAGTTTCCTGGTTTATCAGAATATTATATACAAATTATCAAGGGATTTTCAATGATTGCATCATCTTTAACTACACTTCTAAGGAAGGATGATTCTATTCGAGGGGATAGAGCAATGTCAAAAGAGCTTTGATAAACTAAAGCAATGCTTGACTCTAATATCAGTACTAATTTTTACCTACGCCAGGGAAGGATTATATGGTGTATAGTGATGCTTTACTTAATGAATTAGGATGTGTTTGACACAACAAGGAAGATGACTACTTATGTTTCACGTCAACTTAAGCAGCATGAACGAAATTATCCAACTTATGATCTGGAATTGGCAGCCATAGTGTTTGTGCTGAAGATATGATGTCATTATCTTTATGGTTAGACGTGATAAATTTTCACAGATCATACAAGTTTGAAGTACTTGGGGACGTAGAAGGAGTTGAATTTAAGATAGAGGCGATGGCTTGATTTGATTAAAGATTATGATTGCCTTATTGACTATCATCCTGGAAAAGTTGATTTGGTAGTTGATGCTCTAAGCCAAAAGACTTTTACTACGTTACAACAGTTATCATTGATGTTAGTACAAGAAATTTGATGACTAAATGCTCTATTAATGATGCAACCAAATTGTATTATGGTGGAATTGCAATTACAGGTATTTTTTTACCCTTTTCATATTTTGGACCATATGTGTACATTATATTGGGTCTTTCTTTTCATATCATATTTATGGTTCAACGTACTAAAACCCATTTCACATATATTCATCATTCTCCTTTCCATGTAATTCCCATAGGAATTTATATCACATCGCCCAATATTTTTTTCATTTAACATTTTCCTTTCATATTTATTTTTCCTCCTTCCTTATTTCATCATGTCATGTTATGTCATGTTTCATGTTTAATGCATTGATGTTTATGACATGGTATAACATTATATTATAATTAATCATGAAATGCTATTTCATTACCAACCAAGCGCAATTAATTATGTAATGCTATTGCATTACCAAACAAGCGTCCCTTTGATCATTTAATAATCTAGGAACTTCAAATAAACTAGCACAAATCTGGTATGTCTTTTCCCTTATTTAATTCCTTTGATGGTATTTGAGAATTATCCACTGATTAACCTAATTTATAATAAATGATTATCTTTAATTAATAAATTATTAATCATTTATTATTCATATTTAACAATCCATATATTACTTATAATTAATAAATCTCTTTATATGATCAATATAATTTATAAACCTTATCATAATATTACTTAGAAATTATATTATTATTTACTGTTATATCTATGAGCGCCGGTTTCTGCCGGAGCCCAGGGCGAGGCTTGCGATGCTTACGGACCGAGGACTGCACTTGGAGCGAAAGCGCAATCTTCTCGAAGGGTTACCTCGAGGAATGATATGGACTTGAAAGAGTCATAACGAGTCACCACCGGATGGTTCCGAATTAGTCCAACCGACCCATAGCATGAGTGCTAGTTAAACCCTTCAGAGATTAGGTTTGGGTAGTGGAGATCTATTTCTATGAGTTTCTAAAATTGATTTTACCATTATAGTTGGAGTTAATTGTCATAAGCAGGTAAGCATACGAGCATATATGTAAGCACACAGCATGACATGTGATTTGGCGTTGCACGGTTGCACGTAGAATGACATATAATGCTATATGGCATTTAGATGACATAGCATATGCATGACATGTGACGTGATGACATAATAAGATAACATATCATATGCATGACATGACATAATAATAATATCATAATAACATAACATATGTATGACATATGAGGTGAATGACATGGCATATACATGACATATGGAGTGGATGACATACCATATGCATGATACGACATAGCAATATATGTGTGTAATGGCATGCCATATGCATGACATGGTATAGGGATGCGCATGTGAATTGGTATTCAACATAGTATATATTGTGGCATACGGTATGGCATGTGACATGGCATGGCATGGCATATTGGTAGGTAGCATGGCAAGTTGCGCGTATTGCATTGCGTATTGGCATATTTATTCGTATTAGCATACTTGGAAATGTTTATGGCATGACATATGCATGACATGGCATAAGGGTGGGTGATGTGGCATATGACATGGCATGTGACATGATATGGTATATATATTTTAGCAAATATAATAAACCATCCACAAAATAAAAGAATATCGAAAGGCCGGTGAAAGGGATCGAGGAAATAGGGGTACACACGAGATTTTAGGGGATTAATTATTACAGACCAATAATAATCCTATCCTATTACAAAATTATCCATGCATACATCATTTTTGGGGTGTTAAGTAACACCCCCTCCTCCTCGGGTATTATTTCATCTCGGGTTGCACGAGCCAAAAATGCACGATGGAAATATACAAAATAAAAACAAATAAATTCATTAGTAGCAAATGAATTTAGGATTTATTTGACTAGTCCAATGCTATGTGAAAGCATGAACCAAGAGTCAAAATCCAGCAATTATTTGGCAACAATCATGCAAATTTACACGAGTTAGATTGTGAAAATTAATAAAAATAAAAATAATTATTTGATCATGAAAAATCAAATGGAGTGCTAACATCACTTGGAACCATTGGAGATAGCCACTCAACCAATTTGAATCCAATCCTTGCAAAAATCACATTTTTAATGAGTTAAATCGGCATTTAATCGTAGAAAATCAATTTTAAGGCCAAAATTAATTAAATGTAATTAATTTATGATATATCCAATACACTTGAGCTACTGTGAAGCATCAAATGTTACTGGAAAAATCAAACCAATTTTGAAAACGAGCGAAAATGTAATTTTTTGAGAAATTTTCCAGGGAACGTGCGCCGCATCTAGATTTATGTGTGCCACACATAGGCTATGTGTGGCACATATAGATGAAGGTGTGGCTCACATAGCATGTCAATCTGTAAGAAAATCAAGTTTGTCAGTATAAAAATGATCTACAGACCAAAATACGCAAGTTTAATGAAGGTAGTACCTCATTTTGAGCACGAATCGGCCTCCGTTTTGCAATCCAAACAAGTAATTATGGAATTAACTTGATTAATTAATTTTAAGGCTAAAATAAATTAGATCTAGATAATATTTGACAAATCTAGAACACCAAAGGCATGGAAAAGCCTTTGATGTTACTGGGAAAATCAGATTTGAAGCGAAACGGGCGAAAAATAGGATTTTCTGTGAAATCGGGGGCCTATATGCGCTGCATATCGGCCTATGTGCACTATATATAGGGAAGATGTGGTGCACATAAGGTTATATGTGATGCATATTGTTACACCCGCGTTTAGGACCCTAGGAGTTTGTATGAATATGTATGCTTGCTAGGGTGTATGTATATGTGTATGTATGTAATTGATGGATATGATGTTGTCGCACCCTAAATTTTGAGCTTCTCGAATTGATTGGGATGAACCGGATCTTTATCATCACTGTTTGCCTTCACGGGCGTTCCCGGTTCACCCTGGTGCAGTTCAGGGTTCAATTTAGGGTTGCATTTGAGTTTTTTTTTTCTTTCTGAGCCTCATACCCGTTCGGGTATCTTTGGTTAGGTTAGGGTATGTCACTTACCCTTTCGGGTAAGCTTGGTTTTACTTGTTCGGGTATGTCTTTTACCCGATCGGG
>CANYBF011949308.1:0-11705 GCA_948192965.1 Dalechampia spathulata
CCAATTCAGCAGTACTCTGAGGACAAGGACTTGGTTAAGAGTAAAGTAAATTGATTAATAAATTTTAATTAATCTGTAAGGTAGTAAATGTAAAATAAATAACACAGGGACTAAGACTTCCGCAATACTTTAAACGGTACACAAGTATAATAAGTATATATATAAAAAAAAAATTCATACGAATCCCTTGTAGAGTAATTAGTGGTTTCCATGAATTGGAGATCATTAATTATTTTACGGGAGCATGTCGCAGTGAAAAGTCGTGACAATAATTAACATCTTTATCCCAAATAAATATTATTTAAAGAATGATATTTGATATAGCTCGAAAATAATTAGGATTAAAACTTAAAATTATCATTTAATCCAATTAGGATTTTTGATAATTTTAAAATCCAAATTAAATATGATAAGAGATATTTATCTCTATCATAGTAGAATTTGAACTCTAATCCTAATTCAATTCGGACTTGTTCCACCACTATAAATAAAGACTTGGAGCATCCCATTTTTCACACTTCAACACCATTCCTCTCTTCCTCCCTTTGGTATATCTTCAAAATGAGATTTTCCTTCTTCTCTTTTTCTCTTTTATTTTTTTTATTTTTTTGTTTTTTTTTCAAGAAGGCTAATAACAATTTTTTTTATTTTGGTAGGATTGCATTTGGATCATTGTTTTGTTTTGAAGTCAAGAGCATCATTCAACCATTTCCATCAAGTGATCAACTTCAACACTTAAATTCAAGACACTTAAAGATTTAATTATCAACTATCTCCATCAAGGTGATCAACTTCAAATTTCATGAAATTTAAGACACTTGAAGATTCAACTATCATAAAGGCGATCACCTTCAAGGCTACTTGATTTTTTTTTTTACGAATAATTGAACCGGTAAAACAATTTGATATTGTTTTAGGGTGACTTGATTATCGTAAAAAAAATTGAAGAGATTTATACTTGAAGATTCAACTACCACCAAGGCCATCACCTTCCAGATTACTTGATTTTTTACGAATAATTGAACTAGTAAAACAATTTAATATTGTTTTAAGGTGACTTGATTATCGTAAAAGAAATTGAAGAGATTTAAGATACTTGAAGATTCAACAATCATCAAGGCGAACACCTCCAAGACTACTTGATTTTTTCTTATGAATAATCGAACCGATAAAACAATTTAATATTACTTTAGGGTGACTTAATTATAGTATTTAATCAAAATTGAAGCGATTCAAGATATTTGAAGATTCAACTACCACCAAAGCGATCACCTTCAAGACTATTTTGATTTTTTTTACGAATAATCGAATCGGTAAAACAATTTGATATTGTTTTAGGGTGACTTAATTATTGTATTTAATCAAAATTGAAGCGATTCAAGATACTTAAAGATTCAACTACCATCAAGGCGACCTTCAAGACTACTTTACGAATAATCAAACCGATAAAACAATTTGACATTGTTTTAGGATGACTTGATTATCGTATTATATTGTGCAAATAAATTTTGTCTAAGAAGACTAGGTTTTAAGTGGGACCACGTGTGACCCCTTCAGATTTTCTGGGAATTTATTTGGAAAGGTAATTATGTCTAAGGAGATTGTTTTATAGTCTTTCCTAGGAATTATCCGATCAATATATATCATAAGCAATCAACTAGTAAGGTGACTTGACTATAAATTTAGTCAATTATCTTGGGGTGACCTGATTCTTATGATTAGTCAAGACTCAAGATCTAAGACTTAAGAAATTTGAAGATTTGACAAGCCTTGATAGTTAACTGACAAGTGATTAAAATTTACCAATTTGTGTGATTTTTTAAGTCAACCTGGGGTGATCTAGCTATCATACTTGGTCTCTTGAAGTGAAGATGATTCAAATCAAAGCTCACCTTGATGAAAAGGAACGATCATGTATCAAGATTTTGGAAGTCAAGAGCAACCATATGCAACTGAACATAATTTTACATGTCCAAACTCCTGCTATTGGGTGTTTTGCTCCATCATGGCCTTTAACGACTGCAGTTCCATTTTTATCAACTTGGTTAGAGAAAGCTTCTCATGAATTTACCAACTCAAGCTAAGACGTCATCAAGTCAACTTGTTTGCTTTTAAAGTCTTTGTTCAAGTCTGAGAGGAGTTCTTTTGACAACCTATCCTTGTTGAAAAAGTGTATTGCCCTCAAAGATGTAGCATGGCCATCCACCTTCAAGGTTAGCGATGAATTCTTATATTATCCATGCTATTAGGAGTGGCTTTAAGATATTCTTGCAATAAACAAGGCATTTCTCACACAAGCTCGCATTTATGATGCTATTTTTGCATCACTCTTCATTTATGATAAGTCTGCTAGCATCATGGGATGCTTCTATGAGCATTGGAGTCCATCCACCAACACTCTTTACCTTCCACTTAGAGAAAATTTGATTTCACTTTGGGATTTACATTAAGCACTTTGTATGATGAAGTTGTACCTTCCGCTAAAGAACTTGTAGGCTTTATTGGTGGTAATGAATTTCTTCCACCAAATTGTCAATACTTGTTTCATGCTTATCACAAGCTTGCCAATGACCAACACAAAGTGAAGATTGATGAATAGATCCAATTTTTGTTTCGTGGAGCTATCAAATATGCTAAACCTCTAGGAAAAGATTATTTGAAAAGAACTTCAGCTCCAAAGAAGACATTCTACCCATCTGGAATAATTGGCAAGGCCTTACCTTGGAATGAAGCCTAACAACGTTCCTTTATTCTTCTTGGCATCAAGGATTGTGCTTTACAAATGAGATTTACTTAGCCACTTTTCTTGCTTGTTAGCTATGTAAATTTGAACTACCCCATGGAGTTTGAAATATCATCTGCCCCAGTACTTTTAAAGTTGCAAGCATGATGGCCGTGGGAGATAGCTTTTGCTTAGCTATTCCAGTCTTAGCTAGTATTTATCATGGATTGAGTAAAATTTCTAACTCTTCCAACCTGAACTCTTGTGGTGTTTGCTTCCTAGTTCACTATGTCTATGGTTGGTTAGCAAATAGGTATGATACTTACTTTTTTGAAAGGAAGAATGCAAGTTCAACTCGTATGACTTGTTATGGAGGCTTAAGGATAGATCACTTCTTCAAAGATCATGAAGTGGAGGACCTTTTCAAGGAAGGTCAATTTGAGACCAAACATGTGATCTTTCCACCTCAAGAAACAACCATTATTGATAATGATGCCTTTTGTGATGGTCCATTTAACTAGATTGAATACATTATCAGTCTTCGCACTAGCTATTTGACTTTTCGTTGCAGGGACATGTTTTATATTCAAGCATATTACCCTACCAGATTTAGCAGGCATTTTTGCTTTACCCAAGACATTCCTGATGATGTTCAAAAGCAATTAGATAACCTACTTTGAAGGAAGTCCTCCAATTTTTGAAGTCTTTAACAAGTCTCAGGAGTCGATCAAAGATAGTAGTGCCTTCTAAAGTTCTAAGGGAGCCTTTTTATGCCACTTGAAACAATGTTGAGTGGTGGTCCAAGGAATGATCTCGAGCCTTTTCTACTGCTAAATAGTATCAGCCTAATCTAGTTAGAGTTCACAAGAGATCCAATCATGAAGATGTCATGAAAAACCCTCTGACTTTAAGACCTCAACAAAACTTAGTCCTTGGCCTTCCTTGTAGAAATACACCCAAGGATAGGACTCTTATGAGGACACCTAATCGAGAGGGTAGTGGTGATTCCAATCCTCACAGACATTTACCAGATGTGAGGCTTTATAGAAGAGCTATCCCAAGGTATGCTGGACTTGATAAGGATGAATCTGAGTCAAGCTTTGATCATTGTTGGAAGAGACCAAAGACTCATAAGACTGATGAGGCTCCAATGACTGATTTAGCCTTACTGGATGGCATCCCTTCTTTTTCATTTCTCAACAATCTTGTGGTAATTTTTCTTTTGAACTTGGTTTCTTTATTATTATTTTTTGACTTAAAATTTATCAGAAATATTTTTTAGGGAAACTTGGAGCAAGAATTAAATTCAGTAAATTGTGCCCCCATTGTTGCCGTAAAAGTTGCTAAAGAAGTTGAGCCTGTAGAGCAAAGGCAAGAGAAAGCTACTCATGCTATCCCTTCTACACTTTCTCAATTTTATAGAGATGACTTCGTACAAAGGCATCGTCATAATGTAGCTGCCTCTACATGCATGGACTTATCCCTGAAGATTACTAATGCACCTTTCTGTGATGTTCCCTCATTTACTAATAAAGTTCTTACTGTCTTGAATGAGATTCAGCAAGTTGAGAAGATTGATGTTTCAATTCTCAAGAGGTGTCTTGAAGACTATGTCCAAAAAATCAATAATCTTCATGAAAAGGAATCTTCCTTAGCTTCTAAGTCATCAAAGGAGTCTTATTTAAAGAAACTTGGAGAAATTTCTAAGAGATTAGACAATGCAAGATCTCTTAAATTTGAAGCTTTCAAGAAGCACAGCTTAATTGAGGATGACTTAATTAAGATTGACAATGAGATTTAGAGACTTCATGCAAAGAAAGAAAGGCTTAAACTCTCTTTAAGTGATGCAGAGAAGGAAGTCCTTGATGTCCAAGCAAATATAACCAACATTGAGGAAGAAAAATTAGTTGTAGAGAATACCCCTTTTCAAGATCCAACTGAAGAAGAATCTTTGCAACAACTTAAAAATGTATTAGAGGCAGAAAGAGTTGACTTAAGAGATTTTGTATGGAAACCATAAGTTCCATTTTCTCTTTGTAATAGAATATTCATTTTTTCATCAATAAACATTCTATTTTTATATATATATACATAACTTGGATATATATTTTATTTCACTTAGCATAATACTAAGTTTTTTTTTATTTATGTGACTGAACTTAGTATATTACTAAGCTGCCTACGTACCTTCATAAGAAGGATCAAGTCAAACGTAGTTCAATTATAATGAATTTTTTTATTTGATTTACCGTGCACAGTTTTAGCTCATGCAAGCTAGGAGTAGGCTGAACACTAAGCATTGTACCTTTTTAAGAACTTGCCATTGATTGGTCCAATACGCACTCCATCTTTATCAACGATCTTATATGCACCATTTGAATAGACTTCCTGCACAACATATGGTCTGTCCCAATTTGATAAGAACTTATTGCCCATACGTTGAGATATGATGATTGGCCTTCTGATAACAAGAACAAGATCTCTAACTTGAAAAGATCATGGCCTTACTTTCTTGTTGAATGCTCTTGACAACCTAGCTTGATAACATTCTAAGCGTTGTTGTACATCTAAACGCCTTTCATCTAAAGCTTCCAACTCTTGAAGGCATAATCAAATATTATCTTTATTTGAGAGTCCTTCTTGAACTGTTATCCTTAAAGATGGGATTTGTTGCTCAAGTGGTAATACAGCCTTCACACCATAAACAAGTGAATATGGAGTTGCTTGTGTAGGTGTTCGGTATGTGGTCCGATAAGCCCATAAAGCTTCTATCATTCTTTCATGCCAATCTTTTTTTGATCGACTTGTAATCTTTTTAAGGAGATTACATAAAGTTTTGTTGAAAGCTTCAGCAAGTCCATTGGTTGGCGCATTATACATTGAAGAGCAATGTTGATTGAAGTTAAACCGTTCGCATAGCTTATCCATTATCTTATTATAAAATAACCTACCATTATCCGTTATAATGTAATGAGGCACACCATATCGGTAAATGATATTTATTCAAATGCTTACAACTATCTCCCCTTTCACTTCTTTACATGTTATAGCTTCAGCCCATTTAGAGAAATAATCTATTACAGCCAAAATGTAAAGATGACCACCTGAGCTTTTTAGCAAGGCCCAACCACATTAAGTCCTCAAGCATCAAAAGGCCAAGATGTAATAGTTGGATGAAGTGGTTCTGGAGGCTGGCGTATCACGTTTGCATGAAATTGGCACTCTTGACATCTTTTAGCATATTTCATGCAATCTTTCACCATTGTAGCCCAATAATACCACATCCTTTTAATTTGAAAGTGAAGCTTTAGACCAGCTTGATGAGCCTCGCATACCCCCGAGTGTGCTTCTTGTACAGCCTTAGCAGCTTCATTTTCTCTAAGGCAACGCAAGAAGATGCCATTAAAGGAATGCCTATAAAGAGTTCCTTTATAGTAAATGAATCTTAAAGCTCGCCTCCTGACTTCAGTTTTGTGGCATGCATCTTTAGGCAGCTTTCCATGCTTCAAATAATCAATAAGTGGTTATCGCCAATCTTCTTTGTTAGTCTCATATACAGCAATATGATTCACCATCTCTTTTTCACCTTCATTTTCAAGTTGAAGTATTGATGACATAATCCATCTTTCACATACAGGGACTTCAACTGCACCATTTGGAAATGATAATGTCAATGCTAAGTTTGCCAAAGCATCAGCCTGTTGATTATCATCCCATGGCACATGCTTGATTGAGAAGCTATCAAATTGATTAAGCAGCTTTGAAGCGTACTCACAATAAGGCAACAAATCAGCTTTCTTTACTTCATACAACGAGAGTACTTGATTGACAATCAACTTTGAATCTCTAAATACTTCAATATTTAAGATATCCATGTTAGTCGCCATTTCCAATCCAAGGATCAAGGCTTGATACTATGCCATATTATTTGAGCATTTTTCTTTAAGGGTAAGTGCAAATGGAAGAACTTCACCTTCAAGACTAAAGAAAACAACCCCAGCTCCTGCCGCCTCTCGCTTGGCTACTCCATCAAAGAACATTATCCAAGGTTTTGAAACTTCTATAAAGAAAATTTCTTCATTGAGCAGATCATCAAAAAAACTCCCAATGATCAGGAATTAGATGATCAACTAGAAAATTAGTAAGAACTTGGCCTTTAACTGCCTTTTGAGGCACATAGACAATCTCAAACTCTTATAACAAGACTGCCCATTTAGCTAATCTTCTTGAGAGGATAGGTCTTGATAAGATGTATTTGATAGGATCTACCTTCAAAGTTAAGTGTGTAGTATGAGCTTGTAGATAATGCCTCAATTTTTTAATTGCAAACATTAAGGCTAAGCACATCTTCTCAATGGGAGAATAATTTAGTTCAGCCCCATTTATCATTCTACTTAGGTAGTAGAGTGCACCCTCCTTTCCTTCATCATTTTTTTGTGCTAGTAAACCCCTAAAGATTGTTCATTTGCTGATGTATATAAAATCAGAGGCCATCTAATTATTGGTGCATTTAGCACAGGTGGGTTCAGAAGATAAGCTTTCAGGCTATTGAAGGCATTAGCACATGCTTTATCCCATTTAAAAGGAATATCTTTTTTCATTAAGTGACTAAAAGGTTGACACCTTCCAGCCAATTTTCCTTGGAGGCTCTTCAATTCATGAATGTTTCTTGGTTTTGGCATTTTAAGGATGGCATCAATTTTAGACTGATCAATCTCAATCCCTTGATACCTTACAACAAAGCCAAGAAACTTTCCAGCAGATACCCCAAAGGCACACTTCAAAGGATTCATCTTCAAATTATATTTTTAAAGATGCTCGAATACCTATCGTAAGTCTTACAAATGATCAATAGCCTTCCTTGATTTTACCACAAGATCATCCACATAACATTCAACATTTTTATGAAGCATGTCATCAAAGATCTTTTGCATAGCCCGTTAGTATGTTGCACTTATATTTTTCAATTCAAAAGGCATGACTTTGTAGCAATAGATCCCCTTCGAAGTACGAAAACCTGTAGCTTTAGCATCTTCTACTGCCATAGGAATTTGATTGTATCCAGATGATCCATCAAGATATGATGACCTCTCATAACTTGTTGTAGAGTCAATCATGATCTTAATTAGAGGTAATGGAAAATCATCCTTTAGGCAAGCATTATTAAGATCACGAAAGTCTATGTAGATTTGAAGTTATCCATTATTCTTTCTTACTGGAACAATATTTGAAATCCAAGTTGGGTATTTGACTTCTTCAATAAAGCCAACATCAATCAACTTATTAACTTCAGCCTCAATTTGTGGAAGCAATTCTGGTCAAAACTTCCTTTGAACTAGTTGAATCACCTTTGCCCCCTTTTTGATTAGCAAGTGATGAACCGCAACCTTAGGATCAAGTCCAGGAATTTCCTTATAAGACCATGCAAAGACATCATGAAACTCTAAGATAAGGTTTTTATAGTCCTCAGGCTCTTCTTGAGCTAAATTTCCACTCAGAAAAATAGGACGGGGAGTGTCATCGAATGCTAAGTCAATGTTCTTTAATTCATCAACTGTGGTCTCATTCCCTTCTTCAAAAGCTGGTGGAGCTTCTTCTTTGCTTTCCTCAACAACTGAATCTTCATTATCAATTTCAATTACACTCAAGTGCAAAGAAGGGCTATGTCATCATCTTCACAATATTGACCAGATATCCAGCCTATGATCATAATTATTTGTTGTTTAGCTGTTAGTGTTTCACCAGCCCTGACCATACATCGACTTTGATGCTTCATATGAGAAGGAAATTTGCTCTTAACCTCCTTGTAGTCCACTTGCAAAGGTGAATTCTTCTTGACCTTCATCTTTGCTTTATTTTTTGAAATTCCAAGCCTATCATGAATTGAACTTTGGCTAAGCATGGAATTATCTTGAGCCCCAAGACGATCAAAAACTGAAACTCAATTTGAAGTGGTTCCCAGTCGATCAAAAACTGACATCTTTGGAACTTCCATTGGATTTTCTTCATCTTCTGTTGAAATGTATTGTGAGGTCCCTTTATGGATCTTTAACCTTAAAGGATTGGATGCATTGTACCCTAGACCTTCTCTTGAGGTCTTTAGAGTTGCTTCACCACCTTTCAAATTTTATGAATTCCATTGGATAGGTCTTCTTTTGCTCAGGCTCTGGTTCCTTTATCAATAAGGCTGTAGCCTTCTCACCTATTCCAGCTTTAGCAAGTAATTTATAGGCATTTGGATTAAAACCATTTACTCTTTTTATTGGAAGTTCTTCTTGCTCCATCGATGATCCTTGTGATGGTCGAATAAACCCCAATAATGGTGGTGCAGCTGCTTTTGATATTGCTAATTTTGTCAATAGGAGGACCAAGTCTTGTAAGTCTTGCTTAGCATCCTCTTTGGCTTTGAATGGGGCTTGCCCTTCTTTTCTCTTTGAAGGTGGAACATAATGCAGTTTTGGATTCTCCTTCATAGACTTATTTAATTGGATTGAAGTCTCTCTCTTCCCCTCAGTTGGACATAAAGTTACTCCTTTCTTGACTTTAGAAGAGTCCTTCTCTACCAGTTCCTTAGCTACTTTAGGCTAAAATTACAACTCCTTCATCATGCTTATCTCCAAGTAAAATTTAGCATCTATAAAATATGACTCGGCTTCACTAAAAGGATTTGTATCAGCTACCACCCTTCTTACCTCACCATTCTTACAATACTTGAAGCATTGATGGAGTGTTAAAGGCACCACCTTATTTTCATGAATCCATGGCCAACCCAACAACATATTATATGTTGTTTTAGCATCAATGATATGGAATAGAGCACTTGATTCCATTTCATCAATGTATAAGTCGAGATGGATCTTGCCCATTACTCTTTGACCACCTTGGTTGAATCCTTGAATCATCAACCGGCTCTGCATCAACTCATCCATTCGGATGCCAAGTTGTTTTAATGTCTTCAAAGGAAGAATATTCACAGCTGAACCATCATCTACCAGAATCCTTTTTATCTTTGGCTCCCGAATGAACCCGGTAACAAACAATGGACGGATATGAAATTTTGAGCCGAGCAACATGTCATCCTCGATGAAGGTAATTTCTTCTGCACATGAGTTACAAGTGCTATGGTGAGAACAAAATTCTTTATACTTAACTTCTTCTTGCCCCACTGAGTCTTCTTCTCCCTTCACTTGATAACATGTGAAAATTTCAGGCATATAATCCGCTAAGGTGATGGGCATCCTTGGTTCTTGCTCAAATTCAAAATTTGGTTGAGGGAATAGGGATGGCTTTCTTGATCTCTTTAGCCTTTGACTTCTTTGCCTTAGGCTTATTTGAAGCCTTTGATGGTCATCTCTTCACTGTGGCTTTCTGAGGACTTGGGTTTGATTTTGGTAAATTCTTGCATTGACTCCTTCGTCGTGTCACAAGAATCCACCCTTCATCATCAGAATTGCTTGAAGTGTTGCTTCCTACATCAGGACTTGACTGTAATACATCTTCATGCATCACCAAGTGTTGAATGAAAGGAACTTCAACAGTTATGAGTTTAAAGGACCCAAAACTAATTTCCACCAAATAAAATGCTTGAGAGCTCAAATCCCTAGTGGTAATCATATTTGAACTTGCTTCCTCCTCATCAAAAGCAATTATGCCTTATGATTTTAGTTCCATAATTTTATCTTTCAATACAAAGCACTTCTCCACTGGATGACCTAGCAATCGGTGGTACTTACAATAATTTGCATCCTTACTTTGATTGGCTTACTCTGGACGTTTCATTGGTGGGAGCTTAATGAGTTTAGCTTCAAGTAAATCATCAAGCATACTTGAAACATCAGAATCAAGGAAAGGATATTTCTTTTCTTGTCTTTCCTTCAGAGAAGTGATCTTCTTTTCTTGACTTTGGAAAGCAATCTGCTTCACCTCCTTCTTCTTTCCAACCTTAGAGTTAATCTTGATTGGAGTTGAGCTTACAGCTAATGATTGCTTATTCTCAGGCTTCACATTAGGTTTGACGGCCTTACGTACCTCCAACTTCTCCTTGCATTTCTTCAAATCTTGTACTGGGATATTTTGATGACCAACATCTGAAATACTAAGCTCCATATCATAGGTATGAGTTGGTAATTCTTCAAATGTACTTGACTTTATTCCTTGAAGAATATAACACAATCCCCAATTCATGCCCTTGATGCACATGTCAATCGCAAAGGTTTCAGAAAGATGATCCTTACAGTTCAAGCTTAGATTCCTCCATCTTTGGATATAGTTTATCACAGGATCATCTTTCCATTGGTGAGTTACAGTTAACTTGATCATACTGACAATGCGTAAGGTGCTGTAGAAACGGTTGAGAAATTCCCACTCAAGTTGCCCCCAACTATCAATTGAACCAGCTTCAAAATCAGTGTACCAATCAAAGGCATTACCTTTTAAAGATTGGATAAACTGCTTGACAAGTAGATCACCATCGGTGCCAGCATTATTGCATTTTCTACAAAGTGAGCCATATGCTATCTTAGATTTCCTTTGCCATTAAATTGTTGAAACTTTGGAGGTTGAATTTGTTAGCATCTTCATGAGGTCAATCTGAGGGGTGTATGGCTTTGCATATGAGTAAGAAAGCTGCACGGATGACTCAACTTGCTCTTTAATAGCTTTCTTAATAAGCTCTTTCAGTTGAATTGTGAAGATTGGGTTGTTGGCCACCACTTGAGTGCCACTTGCAGTCTTTGTTACTGAATTACCTTCCTCTCTTTCTTGATTAGTCGGCTGATCAGATGCTACTTCAGCAATAGCCTTCCCAGTCATGCTTACCAGCTTTGTGGATAAAGATGTAATTTCTGTTAGTGTATGCTTAGAGCATCATGTGTATTTGTACTATACGTTTTTCATTAATAAAGGCATTATTCATTATATAGTACAATGTTTTGAATGAACTTGTTTTACTTGGAGTATTAAACTATATATATTGAAGTCCATG
>CANYBF011949738.1:0-16674 GCA_948192965.1 Dalechampia spathulata
TGCATATGATATGTCACGCATCACCTCATATGACCATGCATACGCCATGTCACTCACATTACGCATCATACACACACTTCGTGTACGCTACACGCCAACGTAATTTAAAACGTTAACGCTTTACGTTATACACTACTTGCCGTAATATGTGCTTACATATCAGGTTACCATATCATGCACATGATATGTCATACATGCTCACATGTCATGCATATGCCATGTTACTTTTATCGCTATATCACATGTCATGCATATGCCATGTCATCTAAATGCCATATAGCTTTATATGTCATTTACGTGCAACCTTGCAACGCCGATCCACATGACGCGCTGTGTGCTTACAATTATGCTTGCATGCTTGCCTGCTTAGGATAATTAATCCAAACTAAAATGGTAAAATCGATTTTGGAAACTCATAGAATAGATCTCCACCACCCGAACCCAATCTCTGAAGGGTTTAACTAGCACTCATGCTATGGGTCGGTTGGACCAATAACCATCCGGTGGTGACTCCTTGCGACTCTTTGGAGTCCGTATCATTCCCTAAGGGAACCCCTTAGGAAGACTACGCTTTCACTCCAAGTGTGGTCCCCGGTCCATGACTTTCGCAAGCCTCGCTTTAGGCCCCGGCAGAAACCGGTGCACACAACAGCCACACCTGGAAGTTACTCTTTATTTGGTTAAATACTTAAATGAACAATAAATAAATGATTTTTTCCTAAAAGATAGTGACTTGCGACTTCGACCTTTTTCTAACTTAAATTAGGCTTTATGTTTTATGTTAAGGTAATCAATTATAAGATATTATAATATTCTAAGTCCTTATATTATTTCCTAGAAATCAAATAAAGAGTAAATTGTTAGCCAATGTCTGATAGAAGTCAAGTATAGAAGTATAACCATCACGATATACAAATTAAAATGGTTGAGATACTTACTTAATGATAATAATTTGTTAGTTCCTTCTCCTATTATGCTTTACTATGATAACTAAGTAGTTCAATGCATTGTAGCAAACCTTGTCTTTCATGAATGTACCTAACATCTCAAAATTGATTATCACTTCGTTTAAGATTATCTTAAGGAAGGGTTCATAATCACCAAGCATGTACCATTTAAGCATCAACTAGCTGATCTCCTCACCAAGACTTTGACTTCACCAGTTTTGTTTAATCATCTTATCAAGATAGATCTCCTTACAACACCCGAGACTCCATTTTATGGGGGGTGATATTAGTATAAGGTAGAGAAAAGATGCAAAGGAAGATACTAGTGGAAGAAGAAATGAAGGTGTATAAAGAAGGATGAAAGGGTGATGTTTTAAGTAAGAAGAATACGAGAGCATAAGAGAATGATATAATCGATCATGGAGAATAACAATGGACACAAGGCTCTAAGTGTTATAATGGAGTTGATATATGATGGTGAGTTGAAGAGTTAGCATCTAGAAGGTTTAGTATATGGAAGATTCTCATTATGGATTGTGCTAGGTTGGAATTTAGATTTGCTATGTTGTATAACTTAGATTAATTTAGTAACATGTATAACTAGCTATACAATTTTTGCATAAAAGCATATAAAATATCTATAATTTGTATATGTACCTACATAGCATAAATGAAATGTAGCTTCAATTCTTTATTTTTTCCCACTTACTTGATACATTTAACACATCACATTAGCATACATTTTGACATTATACACTTAAATCTGATTATATTTTAAAGATTATTATACATAATTTATGAATATGTATAAACTTCAAGAAATATAAATCATATTAAGCTTATTTTAATGACATTATTTAATCAATTTAATTTATTTAATTAAATTTTTGACTTATTTTTATATTTCAAAGTTCTTTGTAAAAAAAATTATATCATTAGTAAACATGGTAATTAAAATTTAAAATCATGTTGAAAATTAAATATATCATTTAATAAATATTTTAATACTTAAATTTATCAAATAATTTATATACTAAACATTTAAAAATTTTAATATTTATGTAATTAAATATCTAAATAATTTTTCAACAATTAATTTTTAATAGGTTGATGAATCAACTAATGAATGATATAAATTTTATTACATTAATTTCCAATTATATTCAACCTAAATTCTCTCACATTATCTCTTCTTATTTATGTATTCTAATGAAATTTGGTTATTATTTTTAAAGTGTAAAGAGACAAATGAGAATATATAGTATTTTAACTTTTTATGTTATATTTCTTTAATTATACATAACTTTATGAAAAAAAATATATGTAATCATGTTTCTTCAAGCTTAAGTGGCAAACTAATTGCATAATTGCTAGATAGATATAACTTGTAATAACTTTTAGAAAGTTTAGAGTTAAAATCTAATAATATAATTTTAATATTGATTTTTAGAGTTTAAATAATATTTTATGAAAATACTCTAACTAACTTTTAAAACTAATTAAAGTATTAACTTTATTGAATACTTTAACTTTTAAAAATTACATAAACAGTGAATGATTATTTACAAACTATTGTCATAATAGCTATCAATTACTAAAGTAATTAGGGAATTTTTTAGAATTTTTGTCTATGAAATGAATTTTTTCAACATTGCTAATTGTCACTTGTTTTTTACAAAAAAACCATATATTTAGCAAATACCACATCATGATGAGTACAAAACTATCAAATGAATATCTCATGATATTTTAGAAAGTAAATGAAATCTTATTGAAATATATTTACCCCAAAATAAATATAATCTAAACACGTGCATTATCACCAAACTCACCTAGGAAAAAATACAATCACCAAAAAACTTAACAACCATAAAATGTAGCAATCAAAATCAATCAAAAACATATACAAAAGCATGAACAAATTAACAAATAATAGAAGAAGAATGCAAGATCTAACACCAATAATCATTTACTATAATGGTGAATTGATAAATCCAATAAAGTATACCAATTTTCAAATTCAAGGTATTCTCATTCCATCATAACATTTGTTCAGTATTCTTTAACAAACAATTGAAGTAGAAATCAAATTAAAGAATGACAAATGGATAATCAACATTTTATACCAATTAAAAGAAGACTATTCACCACTTAAAGTAAAGAATGATACTACCTTAAGGTTCTATATGGAATTAAAAAGAAAAGAGTAAGATTTTACAAAGTATCCATTATGTAATAATTCTATAAGCATATTAAATATTTCAACCACCAACGCAAATGCAGAAATAGGTGAAAATTTATTCACAATCAATCATATACCTTTAATATGCCATATGTATCCCTATAAGAAACCTCATTTGCAATAATATAATACTCATCAGCTATAAATAAACAAATAAAAACTATTCTAATTCAATAAGATTAAGATAAAGGAGAAAAGAATGCAAAAATTATAACAAATCCAAAGTAGAATGTCATATTAAAGGGACAAAATTACTAAGATAAAAAACCATAAGGCATTGAGTTTATATACAATGATGTTGACATTGGATTTTCACCCCCTTGTGTGCCATTTTTGATTTTTCTCGAAATGACTTGGTATAGTGCTCTATTTTTGAATCTGAGTTGCATATATGCTTTTAGTAATACCATAAACCATTTGGTTATATGATGCATCTACCATTTTGCTTGTATAAGGTGGTGCATGAAGTGTGTTTGCATAGCCTTATGAGTTACACACATAAGTTTCATAGCCTTATGAGTCATTTGGTCATATGACGTATCTACCGTTTGGCTCATGTAAGCTGATGCATGAAATGAGTTTTCAATTATATGTGTAGTGTATAGTTGATTTTCCAACTATATGCATAACATGTATCACACTATATGCATAACACATCGTTGGAAAAAGCTCATTTATCCCATATTGTCAATACATGATTAGCACACTACCAAAGGGTCTTATAAATATCCTTCGGGTATTGACTTAAGATATACACACATATAACACAAACATTTTAATTCTAAAACATTAGGCTCTTTCAAAATTAAAATTCACCTAATTAACAATTAATTAGGATTAATGACTAAATTAACTTCACTAAAACCCTAAGCATATTTAGATTTGGTGGAAGAACTTTGCTAGCCTCGGTAAGTCATCTTTCTCATATCTTCCTTCAATTTTGTTCAATTCCATACATTGATTCAAACTTTTTGGTTGCTATACCAAATAATACATTACCATTTAGGGCTTGCTAATACCCTAAATTGCATGTAGAGATCACATAATTGATATTTTTATTCATGTTTTCAATGAAAAATCAATTTTTCTTGTCTGATGAATGCTATATATGTCTCATTTATTATTATATGTGATGCATATAATATGTTCAACATTATATATGATGTATCTTACACTTTATGCAATGTATCTAGTTATTTTATTTATATATGTGACACATGTAACCTTATATATGATACATGTATTAATTTAGATTGATAAAAATCCACTTTCTTTAATCGATTTCAATTTAACTTTAACTGATCGATTCAAATGCATTAGATTTATTATAAACCATCATAATCTCTTTAATTTTGACTTCAAAATTGAATTTTATTGAGTTAAATGCTATTTTTTGACTTAATTATTTGTAATTGACATGATTAAAATCAAATTGAGTGTTGATCCATACTCTAATTGATGCTAAGGATATTAGAGTCTCTTAATTTTGGTTTTCATAATTAAATTAGTTGATTTTACAATTAAATCAATACAATTTTGCTTTATTATTCAATTAAATGTTGTTTTAAATTGATTTTGTGTTTGTTTCTATCATATATTGCAAAGGATCTTAGAATCTTCCAATTATGGTATGATTGATTTTTTCCAAAAATAAATTTATTTCTATAATTGTACTTATGTTTATTTCCATAATTACACGGATATGCTGAAACATTTTAAGGATTTGATCCTTAATTCATGTTTATATATGGGAGTGAATTAGTTAAAATATCCTGATATTCCTTTTATAGCTTTATTTCCTTTTTTGGTACTTTCCTTTTTAGCACTTTCCTTTTTCAGCACTTTCCATATTCATGTATTAGGACTCATGCTACCTGAGGATAGTTCCCCAAGTAGAGGAGATGTTACTACATATCTTGGATTTTTGTATAACCGAAGACCACTTTGTAATAGAATAGGCTTCTATTTTATTATTTTCTCCAAGATGTATTTTTAAGTTTAATTCTCCATGTATCCCTTATCTCTCTTATCCCTTTTTTTGACCATTATTAAGTTTTATTCATGTGAATGTGTTTTATTTTGCTATTATATTTGCTATAATATATGTTATGCTTGTCATATGCCATATCATACATAACTATACCAAATCACTATGCCATATCATCTAAATGTCATATCACTATGTCACACCATACATCAATATGCCATTTTACATGTTACTATATCATGTCACTATGCCATGTCATATGCCACTATACCATATCATACACATGACACATCACTATACCATATAACTATACAATGTAATGTATATGCCATGTCACTATGCCATGCTATGTCATACTTATACTATACTATCACTTCACATGCCATGCATATGCTATGTTATGCTACATCATCTCATATGTCATACTTATGTCATATAGCTCTATATGCCATGCTATACTTATCATATTATATGAACTCTTCTATATCACCATAATATGTCGCACTGTGTGCTTACTTTATGATCTTTCTTGCTCGCCTATCTAGGATAATTAATCTAATTAAAATGGTAAAATTAAAATTTAAAAACTCCAAATAAATAGATCTTCACCACCTGAACCCATCTTTTAAGGATTTAACTTAGCACTCATGCTATGGGTTGGTTGAACCAAATCCAGAACCATCCGGTAGAGACTCCCACTTTGTGACTCTTTTTGAGTCCATATCATTCCTTGAGTAGCCTCTTGAGAAGACCACATTATCACTTTAAGTAGGCCTCTAATGCCATTTGTTGTAAGCCTCATTTTATATCATGGTGAAATCCCCACCCATAATAGCGACTCTATTAGGGACTTATAGTGAAAGAGTTGTACCATTGAAATATTAGAGTTTCTATATCAATTTTCCCATCTTAGTTGGATTAATTGTATTGCATATCATATACACAGTTTGCATCTACACACACTACCTTTTATCTTAAGTCAAACCAATGATTATGGGTAAGTGAGTACCTTGGACTCCATTTGACTCCTCGAAAAAGCAAATCTACCTCTACCACTCATTGCTTTGTACTATTGACCATTGATGATTCCTTGAATAGATAGACACTAGGTGTAGTCCTATGTTAATGATTCCATTAAGTTGGATAGGTTGTGGACAATGTGGCGGGGGACCTTAGCCTATTCTTATCAAACTAAAGCCCATGTAGCTAACCATAACAACATTCCAATAGTAAGATCCTTTGATTACATGCCAAGTGGATCTATACCTTATCATGTCATTGGATTTGCCCAAATCAACATATTCTCCTACCTCATTTTGCTCTACTAAGAGTTAGAATCTCTTTATGGTTTTATGATGCTTGCATAACCTCATACTTCATTCTATTGGTATTCTCTTATCATAGCACTATAATCATGCTGAATACTGTTGAATTTTCATCATAATCCCTCATATGATCAGGTAATGATCACCCTTTTTGCTTTCTTCACATAATGAGAGTATTGTGCCTTGAGTTTCCAATGTAACTCTGGGCTAGTATCCTATCTAGGAGATATTTTGGACCAACCAATCTTCATGGAGGTATAAGGGTAGTAGGGACTACTATTGTGTGCTACATATTCACTAACCTTTTTGTATTTTCTATCCAACATGCATATATGCACATTTATTTTTTCTAACCAATTTCCTTTTATAACCATAACATCAGATATTTCCTAGTATAGACCATGCATATATCTTATGTGTTACATCATGTACACTACATGCAAATACATATGCATACACATGTATCCATGCTAATCTTATCTGTCATGTTGTCATGTTCATAAACATGTTAGAACCATAATTAAAGAAGAGGGAGCCTTCCTTCATCAAACTCAAAACCACTACTTATACTCAAACATAACACAAATCCTACTACATCAATGCCTTGCAAATACTAAACCCCATACTCCAAAACACTACCTAAACCTATAGGAACTCGAATCTTAGGATACCACTTTCCAAGGTTTTTGGGAGTCTCTCAAAAGCCAAACTTATCAAACCTCTCAAGCTAAACTTCCAAACACCACCCTTGGCCTTAATAGACACCAAAACCTACTACCACCACCACCAGCACCATGGCCATAATACTAATGAATATTAATCTCTCAAGCGTGACATTAAGGATCTTATCAATTCGGGTGAGCTTAAGGATCTTGAGAAATCCAAACATTCCATTAAGATAAACCTATACCAAACTATCATAAGGCCAATCACACTTATATGATCCAATTAGGGCTCCTAGAATTCTTAATTCTTAATTCCTTCTCTCCCCTCGACAGTGAAGAAATTGCTCAGTTGCTTGTTATTAGCTTTTAACCAGGCGATGAGTTTGATATTTATTTTATTAACATAGGGTATGATAGTTCAAAGGATAAGTCTACAACTACCTAGTCTAAATCTCAATCAGTAAAGTTTGAGAAGTTGAAGAAGGGTGAGTCGGTCGAGACTCCTAAGGTTGCCAAGTTGGTATCGAAATCTCCTAAGTAGTAAAAGGGATTGGGTGTCAATAAGATATTTTATCAGATTCATAATATGACCCGAAGTGGAAAGGTTTTTACTCCTCCTAATCTTGGGAAAGAAACTAGATGCTCCAATAAAGCTAATTGAGGCTAGTCCTACTGAGAATGAGGTTGGTTTAAGTGGTGCTCTGTCCCTGTAACCTGCTTATAAGGGTAAAGAGGTTATCTAGCTTGATAATGTAGTTATGAGCGCCAATTTCTACCAACCGCCCAGAGCAAGGCTTACGATGCTCATGGATCGGGGACCACACTTGGAGCAAAAGTGCAGTCTTCCTAAGGGGTTCCCTTAGGGAATGATACAGACTCGTAAGAGTCGCAAGGGAGTCATCGCTGAATGGTTCTGGATTGGTCCAACCGACCCATAGCATGAGTGCTAGTTAAACCCTTCAGAGATTGGGTTCGGGTGGTGGAGATCTATTCTATGAGTTTCCAAAATCGATTTTACTATTTTAGTTGGGATTAATTATCCTAAGCAAGCAAGCATGCAAGCGTAAATGTAAGCACACAACGTGTTATGTGAATTGGCATTGCAAGGTTGCACGTAAAATGATATATAAAGCTATATGACATTTAGATGGCATGGCATATGCATGTCATGTGATATAACTGTAAAAGTAACATGGAATATGCATGATATGTGAACATGAATGACATATCATATGCATGATATGGTAACTTAGCATGATATATAAGCATATAATCATGACAAATAGCGTATAGCGTTGACATTTTGGATTGTATTGGCGTTTGGCGTATGCATGATATGTAGGATGAATGGCATATCATATGCATGATATATGAAGTGATGCATGTCATGGCATATGTATGACATGGCACAATAAATGACATACCATATGCATGGCATGTGAAATGATATATGGCATGACATATACATGAGATGGCATAGTGGATAACATACCTTATGCGTGGCATGTGAAATGGATGACATATCATATGCATGATATGTAACATGACATATGCATGGCATGTTAAGCAAATGATGTGTAGCATACCATATGCATGGCGTATAGATGATGTATGACATGTCATATGCATGACATGGCATAGTATGTATATATGGAATGACATGACATATGTATGACATGACATAGTGAATGACATATCATATGCATGATATGTGATAGTAAATGATATACCATATGCATGATATGTGAATAGATGATATACCATATGCATGATATGTGACAATAATATATGTGCGTAATAGCATGACATATGCATGTCATGGTATAATGATGCGTATATCATACGGCGTGACATGGTATATAGCATGTGACATGGCATGACATCATGACATAATGATATGTGAAATGGCATATATATGTGCATGGTATATAATATGGCAGGTTGCATATTTTATTACGTATTGGTGTATTGGATTGCATATTGGTGTATTTATACATATAAGCATACGAAATACAGTATGTTATGGCATGGCATATGCATGGCATGGTATATACATGTGTGATGTGTCATGTGACATGGCATGTGACATGATGACATATATTTAGGCAAATATAAATCCATCCATGAGCAAAAATAATAATGATCGGTGAAAAGGGATCGAGGAATTAGGGATCCACGAGAGATATTAGGGGAATTAATTATTACAAGCCAATAATAATCCTATCCTATTACATAAATGTCCTCGCATACATATTTTGGAATGTTAAGTAACGTCCCCTTCCTCCTCGGGTACTATTCATCTCAGGTCACATGAGCCGAAAATGCACGAATGTTTATTATGTAAATAAACACAAATAAATTCATTAGTAGCAAATGAATTTGAGATTTATTTGACTAGTCCAATGCCATTTAAAAGCATGAACCAAGAGTCAAAATCTGATAATTATTAGGCAATAATTATTTGAATTAACACGAGTCGGATTGTGAAAATTAATTTTATAAAAAATAATTTTAGGCAAAATTATTTTTATTTGATCATGAAAAATTAAATGGGAGGGCTAACATCACATAAAAATTATTGGAGATAGCCACTCGACCAATTAAAATCCAATCCTTTCAAAAACTACATTTATACGAGTAAAAATGGCTTTTTATCGTAAAAATTAATTTTGAGGCCAAAATTAATTAAATGTAATTATTTTATGAAAATTTCAGAATACTTGAGCCACTGTAAATCTCAAATACCACTGGACGTGTCAAAATATGGTGAAAATACGGTTTGAAAATACATTTTTCTAGAAAAACATGAACTATGCGCACCACGTATAGACCTATGTGCGCCACACATAGGTGTGTGTGGCACACATAGAGGCATGTGTGGTGCACATAGCTTCAAAAATAGAGTAAAAATCAAGGATTTTTAAGCAAAAACCCTAGATCCGACCCCGATCTAGGCAGATCAGACCCAAAAATCAAGTTTTGCTTCTTGGATTTGCATCCAACTCAAGAAAAACAATTTTAAAGTTAAAATCATTTTAGATCTGGCTTGTTTATGGCAGATCTAGAACACCTAAGGCACGGAAAGGCCTTGAATGCCACTGGAGTGGCCAGATCGAGAAGAAAATCGATGAAAATTGAGGGAAAATGGCTTTTTCTTTGAAATCTGGGACCTATATGCGCATATAGTCCTGAAAATTAAATAAAAAGGAGAAGAAACGAGGAAAAATCAGAAAATTACCTTTAAGCAGGGAATTTCCTTCCTTGATCTTGCTTCCTTTTGCATTTAGGGAGCCTAACTAAAGCCAATTTATCTCTAAATACAAGTGATTTAATTAATTAAGGGCTTAATTAATTATGGAGTGATTTTGGCAGAGGTTTGGCTTGCCTTAAGGCAATTTTTAGGATCCCTTCTTCAGACCCTAAGCTCTATATTTATAGAGCAATTTTCAAGCATGGCAATTTTGTAATTTTTTCTTGGATTTGAAAATTTTGAAGGCTATGTGCACCACACATAAGGCTATGTGCGCAGCACATAGCCTATATGCTACGTATATAGCCTTTAGACCTGTCACATAGGGCCCATTGTGGCCACATCGGGATGTGCGCCCCATGCCCTATAAGCATCATTTGGCATTCTAAGACATTTTTGCGAAGAAATTTTTTTCAGATTCGATCCCGAAAAGGCTCCCGACCAAACGTCTGCATTATGCAACATGCGATGCGCATAGCGCTATATACGCAGCATATAACATTTTGAACCTATGCACTCTGCCCCGTACAAGTGAAACGGGATGCGTGCCATATGTCTAGGAAGATGTAAACGACATTTCGAGTCACTTTACAGATCTGAGTTTTGCTAAATTTGGCCCCGAACGATGAGTTTCCATTAATGGGCTTGTTTTAGGGTCCACGGTGCTATTTTGGCCCAAAAGTGGCATTCGGCGTGCCAAAAGTCATGCCTTGCACAAGCAACAGTGAAAATGTGTTCTATGTGCACAGAACACTTGAATTAGGCTAAGTTGGGTGGTGGGCCCCACTAGTGCCCTTGGTGGGCCCCATAGCGTAGTAGGCCCAAAAGGTGTCAAGTAGTATGGTAAGTGTTCTGCCTTGCGTAGGCAGCATGCAGGATATGTTCTGTGTGTACAGACCACTCAGAATGGGTTGACAGAAGTAGTGGGTCCCACCAATGCCCTCGATGGGTCCCATAGTGTAGTGGGATAGGAATATGGCATTCGGGATGCCAAGTGTTGTGCCTTGCGTAAGGCAGCTATGAAATGTGTTTTGTGTGCACAGAACACACAGAATAGGCTACAGTAGTTAGCGGGCCCCACCAGTGCCTGGTGGATCCCATCGTGCCATGGGCCCTAAATGTGGCAAGTAGCATGCCAAGCACTCTATCATGAGTATAATGTATTCTATGTGTACAGAACAGACAGAATAGGTCGGTAGAGGTGGTGGGCCCCACCTGTGCACTATTTTGGATGAATAGTGCCAAATACCCAAAATGCAATATTTTGCATTCTGTAAGCTCTACCTCACGTAGGCAGGAATAAAGTGTGTTTTGTATGCACAAAACACTCAGAATAAGCCATTAAAAGTAACGGGCCCCGCCAGATGCTGTGGTGGGCCCCATCAGCTACGATATGCCCTGTGCACCGGAATGCTTAGGGGAAGCCACAGAGGCATGTGCGCATAATGGGGGTCAATTTCGGGGACTAATATCGATCTGAATCAATAGAAACCCAAAACTGCACGACTGTGAAAAGTCAGGGTCAACAGTTTGCCCCTTGATCAGGACCATTTTAAGGCAACACAAGCGTAAGTCGTCAAAATGAGATCTGATCATAACATGAATTTTCACAGGGAGTAGAAACGTACCTGACAGATGCTCTGGACGAGGGGTAATGCTCCAGCGGAGGCTTGTGGGGGAGCTCGAGTTGAGGCTTGAATTCCAATTCTGCCATTGGGAGCCCAGTGCTTGGGCTGGAAGATCAAGGCTGATCTGCTGCTTATGCTGAGGCTTATGACCCAATTCTGCTACTAGGAGCCTGATGCTCGGGCTAAGTGATCACGGCTAATCAGTGGTCCCCAGAAGGACTGATGGATTTGTTGCGAGTAATTCATCTAAAATTAGAGTTCAGATGCCTATGCGTTAGGATTTGGAATCAAAGGCTTGATTCTGTGATCATTGCTGGATCATGTGGTCAACTGCAGGACCTGGGAGACCGTTTGTTGGGTCAATTCTCGCGCCATCATCAAAATGTCAGATATCTCCAAATTAGCATCTGGGATCCTCTGCTGGGTCTTTGACATTTCTGGTCGATAATTTTGACCAGTAAATTCCCAATTCTATCACTGAGGGGCCCGACATTCAGGCTATTCCGATCAGGGCTGACCGGTGGTCACTGTGAGACCGATGGCTTTCTTGCGAATAAATCATCTAAAATCAGTGTTCAGATGCCTATGCATTAGGGTTTTGCAGTTAAAGGCTTGACTCTGTGATCTCTGCTGGATCGGGCAGTTCAACTACGGAACCAGAGGTGACCATCTGCTGGGTCAGGGTGATTAACCATCAGATCTATTCTTGTGCCATCAAATAAGTGTTGTCTATCTCCAAAGTTAGCATTTGGGACCCTCTGTTGGAATGCAACACTGTCTGGTCAATGGCTTGACCAGAAGTCAAGGGCTTGACTATTGTTGATCCTCTGCTGGATCAATTTCCTGTCTTTGCTAGACATGGGAAAGCAATTTATTAGTGAAATTGGTATTGAAATGGTCTAGAAAAAATACCTGAATTTTTAAGTATCAGTATGCTACGTTCTGACTAATTTTCTGGATTTTTCAGACGCTGCGGGTCTTGAAAATTAGGCTTGATGGAGCAAATGAACTCCAAAAATTCTAAAATTTTTACCAAAGGCCTAATTCTTCATGTGCATCTTAGTGGGGCCTAGGCGCACATTAGTAGGGCTCCCCTGAAGATGGTGCATGTTAGCAAAATTTGCTACGTGCGGAGCGGATCCCCCTATGTGTGGCGCACATAGCTTGGAATTTTTATGTTTCTTGGCTTCCAATCCAAAATTCAGTTTTTTCCCCTTAACAACTTGATTTTCTCTCAACCACCAAACTGAAAATTTTATGTTTTTATGAAAATGGCCAGTATTAGGATGCAACCAGCCCCCCGAGATCCGGAATCCATCCCGAGCTACGCTCTAACCGAGCATACAACCCATCACAGCTACTTTAGCGCTCATTTTGGCGATGCAATCGCTAAGACATTTGCCATAGACTCCCATCGGTCTCGAGCTCCTCTCAAGAAGGTGAGTTTTCTGTGACTCGGCTTGATTTTTTGGTTTTTGTGGTTTTCTCGAAAATTAAGGTTAGGTTATTTTCCTTGCATTTTGGATGGTATTTGACCTAAATTAGGTGCTAGGCTAGAGCTAGGCTTAGGTACACGCGTGTTTTTCTGAACAATTTGATGAAAATTATGATTTTTGGTGCGGGTTTCACTATGTGTGGCGCACATAGCACTATGTATGGTGTACATAGCACTATGTGTGGCACACATAGCACTATGTGTGGTGCACATAACACTATGTATGGCGCACGTAGCCTATGTGTGGCACACATAGCAGTGAAAAATAGGCCAAATGCATGTTTTTTGATCATTTTTCAAGCGTTTAGGCATTTTAAGGATTCATAGGCATGAATAGGTGCATTTATGGTTGAGGTAGAGGAGCTCTGAGCCTTTGAAAGTGCTATGTGCATTTTGTAATTCAGTCTAAAAGCAGACCTGAATTCTATGATTTGCAGAGGGAGCAAACAGTTGTTTGTAATAGCAGCATCCGAGGAGTCTTCGAGTGGTATTCCCAACTGTGTCAGGAGATTCACGTGAGAGTGGACCATAGCTGGTTTGGTCCATATATTTCCTGCTTCACTGGCATAAAGAAGAGGTGTAGCAGACTTATCATCACTGCTATGATTGAGCGATGGATGGATTCCACCCATACCTTCCACTTGCCGGTAGGTGAGATTGCGATTACTCTAGGCATATTTACTAGGATTACCAGGTTAGAGTGTGCATGACTGCCCATCCAATTTGATTCCAGGTTGACATCACTGCGCTGGTTGTATGGTGTAATATTTGACCTCCTAGGCGTGTCGTCCAATGTGAGAGGAGGACACAGTATTTCTTATGACTGTCTTTGGGAGGTAGTGTTAGCGGAGAGACTGGGGAGGACTATCTCTGCAAACCAGTACACTCATAGCTTTCTATTGTATGTTCTGGGGTGTACTTTGTTCAATGATGCCCGAAACAGCATTCATATATCAGTACTGTAGGCCCTCTGCGATTTGGAGTCTATCGGGCTGTATGAATAGGGCAGTGCTGGTCTAGCCCATTTGATGCAGGGGTTGGACCTTTGCAGTAGGTAGTGTAGAGATCGCTTCATTGGCTGCTGGCAGGTTATAGAGGTAAGCAGAATTCTGCTAATTCTATTACTATAGTGTTAATCTAAGTCTTGCTGACTATGTATGTTGACCTTGCATATCATGGCGTATGAGTTTGGGTTGTTGCCAAAACCTAAAATTCCACATGGAGTACCTCTTGGTTTTCCACGCATGCAAGTATGGAGCATACCATGATGGAGGCTCAATTACACGATGGATAAGTTGAGGGTGCACCTTAACAATTTGACCTGGGATCAAGTAAGAAAGAATAATTTAATTAGCATTAAACTGTACTAAATTGGTTTGAGAAATACTTAATTCTCACTGCTTTTAGAATAGGTGTGCTCTGATCCCTGGAGTAATATGTACCCAAGGTTGGAGTACCTGACTAGCTCAATGCGTAAGGATGAACAACACATGTTGTTGGAGAGTCCTAAAAGCAGACTCTTTTATCTAGGCGAGTGCGTTATAGACTGGCGTCTAGGGCCAGAGAGTTGAGTGGAGCCTGCTGCACCCCCGAGAGTGATGTTCTAGACATCGTGTGCTGAGACTGCCTCAGAAATAATTACTGCACTGAATGGTATTCCCAAGCGGGAATGTTTGTCTGACTCACCAATTGATTAACCCTCTTTCATCCATTTGAGATTACTGGGGCCTGTGGAGCTTTCCATATGCAGAGGCCTTCATGATAGAGTTAGTGGGTCTAGTGCTAGACCTGATCTCTATGACAGCCGAGGTGGGTGATATGGCTCATCAACTGTTGGCAGTTCTCGGGGCAGAGGTGCCTCGAAGAGGTCCCGAGACTCCAGACCTGATATGGTCCCATCGGGGCCGATGTCTGGTACTCCAGAGATACCTTCAGGGTATGAGCATTCAGTAGACTTTATGGAAGGCCAGCTGATGTGGCCGCAGAAACCATTGATCTTCACTTATGACAAGACTGGTCATCCTTATGAGACCTCATTCCTGGTGCCAGCAAGGAGTGAGATTAAGTTCAATCCTCTGAACACTACACATGTGAGTATGCGTGTTCTGTATTTGCTCTGACTTTAGCAGTCTTATGTGCATTTGACCTATACAGGTGCCTAGGGGTGTATCGCACCCTAATTTTGGACCGGCTTGACTCAGATAAGGTTTGAGATGACTTTGGACCATTTTGGGTTGGTCTTGGGCCATTCCAAACTGATTCAGATCATTTCGGACCGTTCTGGGCCAACTCTGGCCCATTTTAGGACGACACGCGCCGCATATGTTTTAGCCCCACCGCATATGTACAAACATACGCGATCGCATATGTTTTTAGGGTTTAGCATATGTGGACATACGCGATCACGTATGTTTTAGGGTTTCGCATATGTTGACATACGCGATCGCGTATGTCTCCGGGGCAGCAAATTTAAAAGCTTAGGAACTCCATTCTGACGGGGTTGGCACTTGGGGAGCTGCAGGATTAGGGTTTTCTGATGGCTGAAAAACACTCCTAAACCTAATTTTGATTAATCTAAGCAACTAGGGTTAAAATCAATTCACAAAATCACTTAGATTAGGTGGTTTTCAATCCCCAATGCTTGGAATCAGATTTTCTTTTCCCCTTACTTGGAGCTAAGGAGAATCTACAAGAGGTTATTAATCCATTACTTTTATATTGCTTTTTTATGTTTTTTTTCATCATATTCATGTCTAAAATGCTGAAAAATGATTCATTTTATTGCTTTCCGTATTGATTTTGGCATGCTTTTTCATGTTTTGCTTTCGCTTCGTATTTCATGCATTATCATATGCGATCGCATATGATAATCTCAATATCATATGCGATCACGTATGATCTTCCCATTCGCATATGTTCTATTTAATTTATTTTGTGTGCCGAATCATCTATGTCATGTTTGAAACCCTTTACGCATGTTTTTCTTATTATTTGCTTCATTCGCATATGATCATGCTCATTCGCATATGTTCAATTTTGTTGTATTTTGATTGCCGAATGTCATATGTTACGTTTTAAGCATGCGTATATGAGTTATTTTGCCTTTTGCCTCGTTCGCATATCATCATGTGCGAT
>CANYBF011949860.1:0-11992 GCA_948192965.1 Dalechampia spathulata
TAAATCTCCATTTATTATTCCATTATTAACTTAAATAATCCTTTAATAACACTTATTATACTTAAATATCCTTTTAAATACTCAATTTAAACTCACTCTAAGTCATATGCATTCATATCAAGTTATACCTCATCCTAAGCTTAACTTAGTTCAACCTTTATTGACTTTAATTAACTCAACTTATAATATTCATCATAACTTAATTAATCCTTTAAAATACCCTTAATGTGTTTAATTTAGTATCCTTTTTAGTCCTATTTCTTTTCTTGGCCGAATACCTCTTAAAAATAACACTAAAGTTTTCAATTCTTCATATGTCCAATTTAACTTATCTTTCTTTAAGCCAACTTAGTTAATCTTATTATTATTTCATTTAAACTTTAATTCTTCTGCCTTACCATTAATTTACTTAACATATCCAATATTTATGATTTTCATAGTCAATACTTATTATAAAGAAGATTAGGCCTTATCTTTATCAAAATGCTTATCTTATACCCTTTTTACAACCAAATTCTTTTAACTTGCTTTATAAATTTACATTTAAACTTTATTTAACCTTAATTAGAAGTAATTTATTAAATCATACTCAATTTAATTCATTCAATTCATTATTCTTTATGTTATATCTAAATTAAGTGTCATTTAACCTTATTTACCTCTTTAAACTTATCTTAACTTAAATTTTCTCATTTTTTTAATTAATCTTCTGTTTTTATTTAATTAACATCTTAATCACATTTTAAACTTACCAACCAGTAGTTAATTTATTGATTAATTTGGCCATCTATAGAAAAAATAGGACACACTCACCCACACAACACAATTTTTCCTTATTCCTTGCATTTTACAATCCTAATTAACTAAAATACTAATTAAACTATCAAAAATCATGGATCCATCAACAAAACATTTGGCCAGCAACTAAAACTCACCAAAAATTTACAAATCTCATGGTTCTATAGCTAACTCATACTTACCAACTCACCTTTCAACTTATAGAACTCAATCTTCACCAAAAACAGACTCCTTTGACTCTTAAGCTTCAGATTTGGTATGAACGTTGCTATATTCTCCTCCTTAAACTTGATTAATGCCTAAAACAAACATGCATGCACCTTTTAGGGCAAGATCAAGCATAAAATGAAGTTATTTCACAAGTAATGTTTTGGTTTCTTATCAAACCACCAAAACTCAATAAATCTTAACTTACCCTTGAAGATCCTTTAGAAAAGAGTCTCGGTTACTCTTTAAATGAACCCAAACTAACTTGTTTTTGGCCTTCACTTTTAGATTACATGCAAGGATAGTTTGAAACTTAAGAAACCATCCAAAAGAAAAAGAAAAGCTTGCGGATTGCTTGATGGAAGAAGAAGAAGAAGTTTGTGCCCGTTTTTGGAAAATAAGCAATTTGGAGGTCCTTTTGTCTTGGTTTTTAAGATAAACTTTTGATTCTTTGATGTTTCTTGAAAGTATGAAGCAAAAATGAAAAGGTAGAGGAGGTTTGGTTTGGCTACTTTTAGTTTAGAAAAGAAAATAGGTCATAAACAAAAGAGAGAGAAAGATGAAGACTAAGAAAGCTTAAAGATAAGATAAGGTGAGATAGAAATGAGAGATGGATAGGAGATGTATCAGCCAAATAATGCTTCAGTTGCATTATTGAGTCAAATTAAGGTTAAATGAGAAAGAAATTCGGATGAAATGAAGTCCATTTGGATAAATTTCCTATTTAGTACCTAAATTACACCAAATGCACCCTTTTTAACCCTAAACTTAATTATTTTCTTAATTTAGTTTTAAATCCACCAAATCAAAATCCTAATTTCATATTATACACTCTAATACATCATATTTTTATTATAAATACCATTCATCAATTTTCCCAAATCAAATAAATTAATATTCTCCACTCTCTCTCCATCCACTAACACCTTTTTCCAAAACTACTTTTCCAATTTCCTATACTGCTTTTCCAAATACCAATCCCACTACCATTAATTTATTCTAATTCAAACCTACTTTGACTTACCCTAATTTAAATATATATTCATCTAATTTTCATCTTACATAACACTAATTATCTTATTTTTTTAATTATGATATCATTTTTAGCAATTATGACATCATAATTAAAATTAATACTTTTATCTTTTCCAACATTTATAGTTTATTATCTAATCATAATAATTTATCATTACTTCATAATTTTTCATTTTCTAAGAAAAATCATAATTAATTTTACTCGCTTACATCATCATTACCTAATTATGACATCATAATTAATTTTTAATTTAAAATTTCCAAAATTTGCATATATCTACTTTAAGTTAATACAAGCACTTTGATCAAAATCATTCAATCAGATTCAATGTTTTTAACATAGAAATCATCATTTTAGTGCCATTTAGGGTTCGTTTCACTGGTTTTGGTAACATTTTCAATTTCTTCTTTTGAGCTTTAAACTCAATTCTTATTATATACTTATCAACATAATCATAATTTTATATCATTTTCACACCAATAACATATAAAACACAATATAACATCAATTTATGAATGCACAATGCACCCCTAAATTCAAGATGTGACAAGTTTAGTCATATGTAAACCAAAATCACTATGAAATTGATGTAAATTCATCTATTTTAAACTCAAGTCTATTATTCAACTTATTAAAATTATTATATTATGTGTTTACTTTAATTATATTAGGTTACTTTAATTATTTTTCTAGTCACAAAAAAACTATTATTTTTTAAAATGTTTCTTAAGAATATTTTAAATAGTTTATTTCTTATAAATTTTAAATAAATAAATAAACTTTAATTAAGAAAATAATGGAAATGTTTATGAATTATTGTGATCTAGATATTAAAATCTTAAATACGAAGAATGAACAAATAAAAATATCAATTATAAATAATTTATTTATAATGTTAATATTTTGTTTCTCATTTTCAAAAGAAATTTCAACCTTTCACTCGTTAAATGTTAAGTATGTCAAGAATTATAAGTATTCCAACCATTTAAAATGTGTGACTATTAAAAGGATTGTAAAATATTCTAAATTATTGGCTTGACTTATTACTAAATTCACTAAAGTTGAAATAATGAACAATGAATTAAAGTTAATGCATATATGTATTATTCATCATCTTGAACAAAATCCTCACATGCTTTAAATATAAACTACAGCAAATAATAAGAAGCAAGAATCATGTACACAATAAAAAATAGCTAAAAACACCATGAAAAATGAAATCTACCTAAGAAATTACCTTGGAAAAGTGATTTTCTTTAAATTAGAAGCAAAAGAAGGAGGGGAAGAGTATTTCAAATGGAGGAGGAAGGAATATGCAAAAACCAACCCATTTTTCCCTTTTTATTCATATTTAACTTATTTAATACAAAATTCAAAGAAGAAACTAATCATATATTGATACTTGTCAACACCCTACTAGTTTACTTATTTAACTTTACTTCTTCATCTTTTATTTATTTATTTCTTCAAAAATATAAATGACATAACCATCATAACATACATGTCATACATAACATAACATTGCTACATACATACATAAATTTTAGTTTCCATAGTTACCCTTCACCTTTTTATGAAATGACATTTATGTCCTTAATTAGTATTTAACTTTTAATTAATTCTAACTTCATTTAAACTTCCATTTACATACCTTAACATATGCTTTCTTATAATATAACATGTCTAACATGCCAAAACATCACATATCACATATAAATTCTATCATTAAGATTCATGAAAAGCATTCAACATAAGCATGCTGAATTCACATCCATAATGCACCTTATGCACATTTTCATCATTGTAACTATCTTCTCACTTTCTTTTCATTTCTTTCTCTATAAATTCCATGTCATATGAAATTGTTTCACCTCTATGTCATTTCATAATATTTTTCTCATCTCAATCATTCATGAATCACTCCTTTTGCATTCTCATAACATAAATATGTCATATATGTTTTTCTTATACTTACAACTTTTCTATATATACTCTCTTTCCATTATTCACCTTTCAACTAAATAAACAATGTATGTATATTTGTAATAATTCATATTAAAAGTTTAAGAATATTTAATTCATTAATAATCAATTTTAAGTCTAATTTCATTTTATTACCATCTAACATACATAAATCATATTCTTACCTTACCTTTATACATACATTTACAACTTTAAACATTTTCTATACTTCATGTATTCTCTTGCCATAAAATACATGCTTACACATATATACTTGACATTTAACATAATTAATCCATTCTTGAACATCATTATAACATGATAATAAAATACATATGCATGCATGAATTTAAGGTGCAAACAAGGGTATGATAGTTTTGATGGAATGCTTGTCTTAGGAATTAGAAATGATTGCTATTTATTTAACTCTTATTGCTTTGATTGGATTGGTTTGAGAGTTTGAATAAATGAAGGGATTTATAATGCTTGAGGGCAAGCATTGAATAAGTGTGGGGGTATATGATCGAACGCTAAATTATGGGATTTTCATATATAAAATGGTCTATTTTTTATTAGAAAATTGGCTAAAATAGTTGACTTGGTAAAAATATAGAAAAGGTAAAAATGAAGCTAAAATGACATTTTTACCATGTTTTGGAGTTAAAGGCAGAATACAAGTCATATGACTCAGGCTTATGGGAATAAGAGGGAGCGCAAGGACTTGATGAAGCTTATTTTCTATTTTAAATTCAAAATTAAATAAGCATCAAGTTTTGGAGTTATCAAAAGATAAGGATTGATATTTATTTATTTATTCTATTCATCTATTCCATTCTTATAAATAGGAGACTTGTTCTTGTTATAGGAATGTTAAAGGTTGGATTATTTGAATATTAGGAATCAATTACTCTTATTTTTATTCTCTTAATGTAATTCAAGTATTATTTTTATTCTTTCTTTTATTTAATTCTATGTTATCATCAATGATGCTTGGCTAGGCGTTTCTATTTCCCAATCAGAAGCAACATAATTAATTTATTGAAGATCATGTGAGATCAAAATGTTCCTAATTATAATGGTAAATCTCTATTCATTTTAACTTGGTAAATCAAAGAACCATTATATCTCTTAGGGGCATGTAAAAAGGACCCTTTACATGGTTCTAATTTATACATAATGCTATGTGAGTTGTTTGATCTGTAATTGTCACTCGACTTGCTAAAGTAGTAAACAAAGTGTTAATCAAGGTAATAGGCATTTAAATTTCTTTGTGAGTTTTAACATTCTAGTTTGAATATGGCAGAGCTGGTTCTTAAGTGTTAACTTGAGAAGGGTACTTCTAATCCTTTATGCAATTTCTGGAGGACTGTGTGCGAATCTTATTCTATCGTGTCTATTCAAGAACTAAAGATGATTGTCGAGATGTTTTTGATGGTCTTAATAATAAGGAAGAATTGGTTCACGCGAGGTTGTTCCTCGATGTTCTATAATTGGCTTAGTGAATTTTACTGTTGGATTATATTTGCATTGATGATCATGATTTGATAATAAATAATTATGGCTTATGGTTGGAAAGTTTTTCTAAATTGATATTATTCCAAATTAAATTTCATTTTTATTATGTTTCTCTGACAAATCAAAATTATTTTTATTTTATTTTTAATGTAAAGAATAGAAGGATCATTTTGTCCCTATAGGATCGACCCTTCTTTCGCTATTGTAAAAATTACTATATTTCTACATTGGGGAAGTAGGAATTAATTTGATGGTTTTGACACACAATCAATACCTGTATTCTTAAATTTTCATGATTACGAGGATGCCAACACTTTTTTTACAATATTTCCTATTTAGATTAATTAATTAGTTAGAAAACATAAACCTATTTTCTTTATGAGTATTCATCATTACACTATTTTAAGTCACATATATATTCCTTAATTAAGCTATTATAAAATATACATAATTTATTTAAATCATTAACTATACTCATTCTAGCATCTATAAATAAATAAATAAATATTAATAAGTAATTAATATCATGAGCGTCATAAAAGTATTTATATGTTTTATTTATTTAAAACACTGAATCATCTATGTTTAACTAGTGAGGAAGATAGGAGGATCGCAACCCCTATTTCACATACGGATAAAGGTAAAGTGAAAATAAGTTTATACCTAATATTAATTATCTATAATTGAGATTCATAGGTAAAATGTAAAGGCTTATTAATTACAAGTATATAATGACATAATATTATGAACATTTGATTAATATTTATTTATTTAGATACTGAATATATATAAATACTCTAAAATATTATTATTTTAGAGTTAAGTTAGCATTATGCAAATGCATACATAATAAAACTATAAAGTCATACATAATACATCATTAACACCACATTTCAGAGTAATAAGAGAGGTATAGTCATATACATTTTTATATATAGAGAGGGTGATATAAGGGTGGTACAAATATAGATATAAATAAAAAGAATACAGAAAATATAGAAAATATAAAAAATATAGAGATATACTAGGAAAGATAAATGATTGAAAATATATCCAGTTTATATTTTGCACAATCAGATATAAAGACTAATGTGATCATAGAAAAGTGATGAAATTACAAAGAATGAATGAATGCAATTCATATTTGCATTTATTATCATATAGCATATCATAGCTATAAGAGAAGAAAAATACAATTCATATTTGCATTCATTGACATACAACATCTTATTACCATTTTATTGATGTATAGAGTGATAATATGGTTAGTTCATGATTATTATATGTAATTGAAGAGTTATTAACAAAGAGATTATATGAAATGATATTTTACCATTGATTATATTTTTATTAGCTATAAAATCTTATATATGGCATATTACTATGATTATTCATTATTTATTTTATTTATTATTTATTTTTGTCAAAAAAATACATAGTATTGATATATAGTAATGGTCTATGATATGAAAACTTATGATCAATTCAAGAGCATGTCTATTTAAGACATTGATTAGGATCAATGTTTACCATCAGCATATGATATAGATACAAATTGACATATGTGTATAATATGGATTTATATATGATTTGATTTATTTTATGGCCATAATCTATGATTATAAATGAGTTGATATAGTTGGGATATTATAAGGCAATGTTTAGAATATATAGTTATATTTATTTCTGAGATTAGTTGATATTATTCCTCTTCAAATAGTTATGATAATCTATAAAGATATGAATAACATGGATAATGGAATTAGTGAATTATTGATGTGCTAATTAAACCCTTAGCTTAATATGTTACTATTTATCAATAAATACCAATTTAATCATTAATAGTGTCCTATGAAAATGATGAACCAAAATAAATAAAATGTTGAGAATGTTATAATTATTCATATAGAAATAGTATATTAAATAATATTTACATGTGTTATTTTGATTATGGTTTTTGTACTCTTGAGCACCACTAAGTGATATACTTTGTATTTATCATTTGATGAATGTAAGTTAAATTACTTAAGAGGAACATCTAGATCAATGATGCATCAATGTAATCAAAATACTTCAAGTTTTGTACAACCCTCAAAAATTAATTCTGATAGTATAATATATTCCTAGCAGATATTTTTGTTATGCAACTATCATTGTAAAATTTACAAGCAGTAAAATATTTTAGATTTATGTATAGGTAAAGATGCTAGAAGAAATAATAAATTACCTATTGTATGGCATATTTAGATTACTTGAATAATTTAAATATATAATAGTTGTTTGATGTCATGCCATAATTTATATGTTGATATTTTATGTGAACAAATGACAATATAAAGCCACAGATAATTAAATGAATAATTACATTTACATACTAGATATATTCCATTTTTAAAAATATTTTTACAATTCTTTTATAGAGTGATTAATGAATTCCTAATTGTATGGTTTTTATTAATCATTCTATGCTAGTATGTTTTCATTGGTCAGGTGTTACATATTATAGTGGTATCAAAACTATGGTTAGCTTGTGATATTAAATTTGAAATTTAAGTAATTATTCATATTTATTGCCTGTAAAAGATATGTTGCATAACTATGAATGATGTTATACTCTTGATATTGACTGGTGCAATTGTGGTAATTGTGTTACATTAATAATAAAATTATTGATAAAGCTTTAATAGCATGTGAAGAAAGTGAAAGAAGTTATAACCCATGGAATGATAAACATATTATGGATATAGAGAAAAGTAACTATGTATTAAATTTATTCAATTTTTGAAGATGTGTTTGAATGTCAAGATTATTTATATAATTAATTATAAAGCATAAGAATAAAATAAGGAATCAACTTTGTATAATTGATTGGTAAATAATAAGTAAAATTTAGATGAAGATCATTATTATGACATGAGCAAAAATTTAAACTGCATGTGTTAATTTATAGCTGAAGTTTTGTTGAAATGTAAGATATGGACTTTTGTACAAGGTTAATATAGGTTTATTAAATGTTCTTTAAGAAAAGGAACCAAATTGTTTGGTCATGAAAATAGTGGAGTGTCTCAAACTATGTAAATAATTGAATTTAGGTAGCTGAGTGGTGTATTTGAATGTGCTGCCTATGTTATGAAAATTTATATTTAATGAAACATGAATAAAAAAAATAAAGATTAGAATATTAAAATAGGAACTAGATAGGTTGAATGTATCAAGAATAATTATCTTGAAAAAATTAGTAGGAGTGGAATATACTTGATTGAATAATATTGTTAATTTCAAGTTTGGACTGAGATAAATGTTTATATGCGAGTGTCTATGCAATTATGATAATGTATAAATAATATAAAATTTGATATTGAAAAATGAGATGTAAAGTGTGAGTGTGCATATTATCTTATTATCCTAATAAAATATATAAGATCAACAATTCATTACTGGAGCCAACATTTGCAAGAAAAAAAGGGTAAATAACTGATATATGGGTGCCATTCTAATAGAACCTGTAAAGTAAGGTATTAATGAAGCTTAAAACCATCATGATTTAAGCAGGACTGCTACATAATTAATAAACTAATGGAATTATTATTAAATTTTGAGCTGTGTGAGTATAAATTCTAGTGAGCATGATACTAGCTTAAACAAAATGATTGAATCAAAATTAATATATTGAATTATATACCCTTTTGATCGAATGAGTAGCTTAATATTTCATAGTGTAAAGAAAAAGGTAACTCTTAGTTATGTTAATCTCCTTGAAGTATGTGGTCAAGCCATTGTATTCTTATGTATATGTGTTATAAGCATATAATAAGCATGTGTTATTGTTGAGGTTATTACTATGTGCAAATATATACATGACTTTCTCATGAGGAATGAAATAACTAAATTAACACCATAGCTTAAAGATTTACAATTCATATTGTTAACTACTTAACTTGTAATACGAAGACTAATTAAAAGAAGAATTCATTAAGTTTATGTGTTTTATTGTAAGTGATGTTTATATGTTATGTACTAACAAGGGCCTCATATGCAAGGGTTGATTTTATGAATATTTTCCTTATGTTAAAGAGTTGCTTATGTGAATAAATATGAGAAGGATGGAGTCTAGTCAGCATTATAATTAAAAGTATCTATGAGAGTTTATAGGTATACATTTTCTTTTTAAATCACATACGTAATTAACTAAGTTATAATGATATGTCATGTCATCTGATGGTTGTATTCTTTGAGGTTAGACTGCTTAATCAAGTATTAGTGTATAATGCAAGTTGTTGGAACTTTAGGATTTAAAATTTTTTGGATCCTACATTAATTATTGCTGCATAAACATAGAGGAAATAAACCATAATTTGAAGCATATTGAGAATTCCTTGTATACCATGTGATATAATGTAATAATTGGTAAACATTTTCAAACTCATAATCTTACTGTATATTAATTGAATTAAGTATTCCAAACTGATAGAAAGAGGACAAAACATTCAAAATCAAAATAGTTGAATTCATATATGATTGAGCATGCAAAGAAAATATAATGAGTTTGTACTATTTTGTAATCAATTGCTTTAGTTGAGAAGCAATACACATAATAAATGGCAAACACTTAGGTAAGGGACAATTTGGATTGCTTAACAGTAGAGAATATGCATCATGATTGATATTAATTAGGAAATGAGATATTTAAAAAAGGGTACAAGGCACAATATACATGATTGACTTATATTAGATCAATGAATTGATGATGACATTTACATGAAATTTTTGCATCTAACCTATGGATTAACTTCCATATAAGATTCATAATATTTTTCACATATTTATGTCATGAATATACAAATTCAAATTAGTGTATATTGTGCTTGTTGAAGTAGATGAAACTTAAGCAAATCTAATGTATGATAAAGAACTTGTTGAGATTTTAGCCTGTTAAATGAAGAAATTGAGAGGTAAGTAGACTCTTTTAATCATTATGTCAAGCAATAAATAACTTAAGGAAGAAAAATAAACATAAAACAACACTTTCTATAATTGGGTTTGAATTTTAGGGAGAATGAGTTGTCACATCCATCATTTTTATATATTTAATTTTATTTATATGATTATTACTTGATATGCTTACATTAAATTATGCATGTTTAATAATTATTAAATAGAATGGATTATTATTTCAATAGACATAACATGGGTCATGAATAATTATTATCTTCATGAATTAAAATAATTAAAAGAATAATTAAACTATAAGAAAATTGTCACATCCACGTTCACTATTATAATAATAATCAATACTCACCAATTCATTCATAAGCAAACATTAATAAATTTAAGATGACTGATTGGATTAAATTATTTTATTGGTATAATTTATGGTACATAACGGTATAGGAAAAGAATTGTTGTTGGTTAATAAAAAAGGTTTATATTATTCTTAAATATTAGTTAAATAAAGATAATGTTATAAAAATAAATTAGAATAATAATAAATTAAATTAATTAATATAAGTAGGACTAGATAATATTGAAGTTCAGAGATATAGTATCGTTGCGTAATATGGGGCAATTCAATATATAAGTGAAATTAGTAGATTTGCACTAAATTTTACTTATGATTTAATACATGAATTAAATAAAATGGGATTTGAATTAACTTAATAAATTTATGATAAATATTAATTGTGTTAATATGATAAGAATTAAATTTAGTTTAGAAAAAAAAAGCTTGAACATGTGTAAGGTATTTAATATATGAATATGATTTTATCAGTAAAGACCATTCATTTTTTTTTCTTTGTTATGAGTGTTTGCTATATGGATTATTAATGTAATTCACATGAAATAGTTAACTTTTCCACCTTGGCATTGGTATAAATAGATAGAAGGAACTAACAGGGGATGGTGCAAAAGGAGAAAGTATACTGCTTAAAGCATTAGAACAACAAGCTTAAGAGATGGGGATGATAGGTGAGTATTACTTAAGGAAACCATTATGTATGATATGAAGTTAGGGGCTAGAGAAAAATAGAGAGGATCTAGAAACTTAAGGATTAAGATAGATAACCGATTAGAGAGTATGAGAAGATTTAGTCTTCTTATTATCCTAAGTCTAGTTGCTTTTCTCCCTATAGCATGCTAGGGAGAAACCCATCCCATCCTACTGTGAGAGTAGCGCATCCCGGACGTGGGAGCGCTGCACGCTGTTCGGCGTAAGATGCCGTGGTGCTTGCTCTCGAAAGTATAGACCCCTGAGTTACTACAGGAACTAGACAGATCGCGTCGAGAAAATAACATGGCGTCGCCACCTGGCTTATCTAGTCAACTCAATTGAGCAACTAAACAAACCAGGAAAATGTAAACCCGAGCCTTCCTGCTGAGGGAAAGCAGCCCGAATTTCTTCAGAGATTGGGTTCGGCATTTCGATTTTATTCGTATTCCGTATTATCATCTTCACTTTATCCGGTTTTAATAAAA
>CANYBF011950711.1:0-18751 GCA_948192965.1 Dalechampia spathulata
TACATTAGAGTGAGGCAGTAATGTATTTGTAGTTTGGTGGTAGTTTGTACGGTCACTGTAATCAGAACCTTTGTATATTAATGAATATACTTATTTATTGACATGTTCATTCAATTGAATGTATGTTGTTATCCAGGGTTATGTTTGGTTCTGTTTACAGATTTCACCGCCATACTATCTGTTATCCCCATACGACGTATATTTATACAGGTTCAGGTATCCCTTGTAGTGTATATAACGGTTTTCCATACGGGAGGTCGTTGTGTATGCTACAGGAGCATGTTACTCCAGGTATAGGCGGGGCGTGACACTTATGGCTCGAAGACTATGTCTGGCTACAAGAGAAATTGGGTAACTTTGTTATTTTATCATTAATTAATTCATTTTACTTTTATTTATTGCTTATTATGGATGTGTTTACTTTTTAGATGAAGCAAAATGAGGGCCAAGAGCCGACACCTCATGAACTTTTCGTGTACACTCATACATGAAAACATGATAGGGTAACTTTCATCGATGACAGGTCACATGAGATCAATGTAAGTATGAAATTTTTTACTAATATCATTGCAATTTATGCAATTCAAATTAATGTCATTATATTGTATAATTTTATTAGGATCGGGTGACACATATACGAGAGGCAACAACGTAACAAAATGATATAATAAATGACTCCCGTATATACCTAGATGCTATAGGTAGGGCCTCAAAGGGATGCATTTATGGGATAGGTTCAGAGGTTAATAGCTACTACAGTAGCTCATCAGTTAGCACATCTGCGGTTGGAGTACCTGGAGGTTCTACTCATTCACAACCACATTTAGACGATGCTATTAGACAGGAGATTCCTGATGCTATACGTGTTGCCGTTGTAGATGTTGTTCATCATGCATTAAATGCACAGATCCTCATACTTTATGATCGGGATGTACAACAGTTACGAGTTGATCAGAATGTATCTGTGTCATCTTCCTCCCAGCTAGACCATTCTGCTCCATCTGGTGATGCCACAACTGCAGTTGATACTTCTACTCCACCATCAGCAGCTGCTCCTCCTGATTCTGTTGCACCAGATCCTAATACTGATGCACCCCAATGATGTATTGATTTATACTCTTTTAATTTAGTAATTTGTTTACTTTACTTTTTCATTTGTTTTGTTAAACTTCAATGACATTGTTTTATTTATATCATGTTTTATTTATATCATACTTCATTAATTAATTGTACTGTGATTATTTAGATTGAATTGTAGACTTTGGAGAAGTTTCTGAATGATTGATGTGATAATTATAGAAGTATTGTTTTAACAGGTATCAGATTATTAGATCTTTATATTACAGAAGAAATTCTGCTGGATTTTTAGCAAAATTAATTATTTTTATAATTCTATGTATTAATATTTTAATTCAATTTTCAAGTATAAGTTTATATAAAATTTCATTATTATATCCAATTTTTCATATTTTAAAAAAATATTAAAATATTAAAATATTAAAATCAATTAATTTTTAAGTTTAGTGACAGAAATAACTATGGAATTTCGTAGCTAAATAGCTACGGAATTAGCGATGGAAATGTTCCGTCGCTATTTCGCAACAAATAGGAGATGGAATTCCATAGCAATTTAGCTACGGAATTAGCGACGGAATCTAGTTCCGTCGCAAAATAGCTACAAAATTAGAGACGACATTTTTGTTGCCATTTAGCTACAAATTAGCGATGGAAATAGTTCTGTAGCTATTTCCGTCAAATGGATTATCGATGGAAGTTTGTAGTCGCTATTTCTGTCACCATATAAAATAGCGACGGCAAATTCCCTTATAGCAACGGCAAAGTTCCGTCGCTATTTTACTTGATTTTTGTAGTGTAAGTAGCCTTTCCTAAAGTTCAATTAAACTATTAAAATTAATTAACTACCTACTTTGGATGTTTAAATGATGTAAATAACTTAAAAATATATATTTATTAATAGCTCTTGATTTAAATATCAAATGGCCACAATTTTACCTTAAAAATCATGAAATATACGCATCAAGGAACTCAACTCGAGTAAAGTTAAGTGTTAAAAAGTAAAAATTTGAGTTATAAAGAGTAACTAAAGTCAAGTTTACCATAACTTGACTGGAGTTGAGCTTTAAAATGTTATATTTCAATAAGCAACAAATAATTCGAGTTACATGACACTCGACTCAAGTGACACTAAAAGTGCAATACTTCATTATGCTTGAATTTGAATATGAAAAGATGAATACTTAAACATAAATAAGATTCAAATCATAAAGTAAGGATTTAAATGAGTTAAACATGTAAAATGTAGCAAAACGTTAAAATACTAAACTAATAACACTAATTACAAATAATACATAATAATGGATGAAATGCATTATAATCAAGATGAGAAAATAGTGAAATAGTATTAAATACCATAAGATTGAAGGTACAAAACATGTATATTTTCATTCACATCAACCATTTGAACCCAATCTTGAAGGATTAGGTGATCACTCTATTTAGAATCTATTTAACCTTTACTCCAAATGGGTTCTAAATGTCGATTGTAAATTAATTTGGACAAATTGACACCTCTCTTTTATAACTCCTATTCTAAACTACATATATTTAAAATAATTAAATTTCAAGAGAAAATATAAAATAAATACTTAAAAATAATACTAAAACGTTAAAAAATACATGCAAATTAGTACACATTAGACTACATATTAGTTAATATATTTATGATATTTAATAAAAATTAATATATAATATAATACTGTTATTAAATTTATAATCATGAAAGAATTTTCTTTTAAGATAAAAATATTAATAACTTAATTTATAAAACTAAAACATTTATTGTATTAATATAAATCGTTGACGTTGCAGTAATGGCAGACGAACCAAATGAGAATGGGAACGGTGTCGAGAGAATGGTGGGACGAGATTGACTTAAGAATAGAAAGAAGCCATATCTTTTACTAGGAATGGGTGCAATATTTACTCTTCTTGCCCTGTAAATGGGTGGTGATTAGTTTTGACTTCTGACTTCATTTTCTTACCAAATTGCCCATTTCATTCCTTCAGGGATATCATTACTTCCTCCGGAATATTTATGTGTACGTGAAAATTTCATGAACAAAAAGAACACATAAGTGAAAAAGAATGATTAAGAATCACTTGAATAAATGTCTCCATCGCCACCTCTTCGGGTTATCTAATACGACATGCGATGGACGGAAATAGAAGTTATTTTTATGATTTATTAAATTTGATCAAAGTCAACTAAAATCTATATGAAAACTATCATTGATGGCATGTTACCGTTTTTTAAGCATACTATTGAGAACATGATTCACCATTAGTTATGCATATAAATTATATTATATCTATATAAATGGTATGAATTCATGATATGAATATGAATTAAAAAAATAGATATTAAAGTAATTTTAATAATTTAATATTTTTATTATTTTAATTTAGATTTTTTAGTTAATCATTGGTGAAATAAATAATTAAATTATAATTTATAGATTGATTTATCATTAATTATTTTTAATTTTATTTTAGTACAAGAAATTTATCATGAATCTATTAATTTTTATCACTGTTATTAAGTGAGAGTTTCTTTGGATTTTATTATAAATTCTGAACTAAACATATTAATAATCTACGTAAAATTTCAGTTTATGAATATTAGTTAATTGAATCTCCTTTAGAAACAAATAAGGTTTGTTCTTATTGATCAACAATAATTAATTATTTTTACGTATATAATAATAATGATGATGATCAATCACCATAAAAAAGAAATAAATCAAACATACATTGATCCAACTTTATTAGTACATAAACACCTTTATTTTTTTTTTGATAGAACTACATGAACAATTTCAATGACAATGATAAGAAGTTGGAACTAAAACTCCTTATCAGAATTAAGGAAACAACATATTTTCAAGTAATTGAAGAAGCAGAATGATCTTAGTCATCAGCAGCAACAACATCTGTAACAGAAACTAGGTTAATTTGAGACAAGGTGTTTTGAAATGATAGGTTTATCCATTTACGTAAGAATTTTACGCATAATCCCCGCTTCACTCGATAGCTTTTCCCAGGACAGGGCGAGAAAATGGTGTGGATCGCGCACCAGAAATAACATTGCCAGCGACGTTCATGCTGTTAATTGGAAGATGTGGACCTGGAACAGTAGTGGTTGTACTAGGGCCAGGTTTTTGCGGAGACCCATCTCTTAAAGACTGGAAAGCTATATACCCACCATGTTCTTGCTTCAACCGCTCTTCTTCTAATGGCCTCATTGCACCGAGTTGTATACAATACAACAAAATGCATGCAACCAGAACAAGTGTAAAACTGTAACTAATCTTCATCTTCTTTAGCTATTGCTGAACAGATTAATGCGTATCTACTTTTTGCTTGATTAATCAAAAGGAAATCAGGTTAATTAGTATTGATTTGTGTTGTAGTAATGAAGAAATGAGAGTCTGTTTATATATATATATATAATATATGATACATGGGGTAGTCTCTTTCTTGGAGGGAATAAGAGCGAGGAGTAAATTCAAGATTTGACGAGGGCATGGACTTTGAATTGAAGGTTGATACGTAGATTTGGAAAAAATCAAAACACGGTGCACTCCTTGGACCCTCAACTTTCCATTTAATTGGAGAAATTTCTTACCATCTTAATCCTTATGACTTTATTTATTTATTATTCAAGTTTTTCAAGTTTGTTAAATCTTTCTATGTATTGTAGGAATACATAAATAAATTATAAAATAAATTTTCATTTTATTTTATTTTAAAAATGGAATTATTTTATAAATAATAAATTGTATCGAAATATATATATTTTTGTTTTATGTGTTTTTAAATATATGAATTATATATTTATTATATGTTTAAAATTAGATTATCGTTTGAAATAATAAACTAATTTATGGATTTGTTATGAATTAAACATTATTTAGTTTGATATTATTTCATTTATTAAATAAATTTCATTAAATAAATTTAAATAAATTTTTATTAAATCAAATTTTAAATTCATAAAACTCTATTATCATGCAAATTATATTCACATTACATGGATAACAATAATTAAAAAATTAATTAGAGCTCTAAGTTCAAAAATAGATGAGAATAACCCACATTCACGAAAAAGGCTACTAAACATTTGTTTTGGTTGCTATGAAAAGGAAAATGGAAACGCTCTTAAAAAGAAAATGGGTGTTCTTGTAACAAAGTGAAGAACGTGATTTATGAGTTTGGTTTAGTTATTAGGGTCTAATGTTGATATATGTGTGTATGTATATAAACATATATTTGATATATTTGTGTGAAACATATGCTTCATGAACAGGCGTAACCATCTTTTCTGACTTTTAAAGTAAGAATTATGATGAAACATGTTGCGAAATGCGAATAACAAAAGCTGTAAACTCTTCTCATGTTCCTTCACTCATTTACATATTTGGGTGGTTTCCTTTTTGGTCCTTTAGGGTGTTGGCTACGTTCAAGGCAAGCTTTGTGGTTGATGCCTTCAAGTTGCTGGTTGATGAGACACGTCTAGGCATGCATAAGTAGTTTATAATCCTTGTCAAATATAATAGGATAGTCTTCCCTTTGGAAATCAAAACAATTCTAAACCTACTAGCATTTGAATTCTGAAAATAAGTGACCAAGTGTTTTTTGAGATATAAAAAATATATTTAAAATTCATAATTATTCATTTTACTATATGTTTATGAATAGGATATGTATTTATGTTGAAATATTTTATTCAATAGATAAGATTTTTCAAATATTAAATTCTAATCATATTAAAAAAGTGATTTAATTAACTAATTTAAATTATTAAATAATATTAATGGATAATTTTATATATTTTTAAAATATTTAAAATAATCTATAAATAAAACCATAAATCATTAAATGTTGCAAAACCATAAACCCTAGCATGGAGTGATGGAAGATAACAACGTTGTTAGACGTTGAAGAATTCTTTTGCTAGGGCATATTTCCCCATTTGGAACGCGTCTGACTATTTTTGGTTCTTTTCTGGTAAAAGTTTCTTCTTTTCTGTGCAGCGACTCGAGTCAAACCCACATAAGAATTAATGGCAAGTTCATATTAAGACCATGTAATTGGTTTATGGACTCTGAATTGATTTATGGTAAAAAGAAATGCTACCCACATTTCGGTATTTAAATTGGATATCGAATCATTAAAATTTATTAAAATAATTTCATATTTTTTAAAATTTTATTTTCAAGATTTGAGTTCTAAATATTTCATTAAAGAATAAATTTAATGAAAAATTTAAACTTCCGACAACATTGTCCGAATTTGAATTGTTTTATAGGAAAATTACAAATGTCACTATTAATTATATAAATGCTGTAGAATATTAATTTCATCATTAGTATGATATGTAATTTTATTGATAAATGTTTTACATCTAAAATCATTTAGAATAGTAATAAATATTTATTGCTACTATTAAAACATATATAACTATTATCAAGTATAAATATGTGTGTATATATATATATATATAATTATTTATAATCTACTTGACATTATTATTTAAGGTAAAAATGTTTTTAAAATCAATGTAGAATAATTATTTCATTTTTTATTTTTTAAAATTTTTGTTTACAAATTATTTTTTGAAAAAAATATTTGTCTGTCTATTTTTTAAAACATAATTTTAAAAAAATTAATTAAAAAATAAAAAAATGAGAAGTGCTTTTCCAAACTAAGATATATTGAAAAGGTGGGGAAAATATATACTAGTTTGTGAAGTAATCTATTTGTTTATTAATAACAAGATTATGTTTTCTAATTAATTAAGGGATGATAATCTCATTTAGCCATAATATTGACTTAAATTTTATATTTAAGTTTAACTTCATTCAATTTTAAAATAATTAAATAATTACAGTTTATTTGAGTTATTTTAAATTAAATTAAATTAAATCAAATCAAATACTAGCAAAGTGAATCCAAATTTAACATCTCAAATCTAATTAAAAACCTTACATTTTATTTGAAATCTATATATCAAATCATTACTTTTATATTATAAAGATATATAAATAAAATTAAGTAAAATAATTCTTAAGATATATAACTTGAATAAAAATATAAATAAAATAAAATAAAAATTAGACTAATAATTATTATTAATTGATTATAATTAATAATTGATTAAATCATGCTAAATTACTTACTATTAAATTTGGTTTATAACTTTAAATAACAAAAATCATTAATTGATATTTTATAAAATATAAATAGAAAAACATGAGTTTATACCTTTTACTTATCTCTATTCGCATTATTGTTTATTCATTATTTTAATCATCAGTTATTTTTTAAATTTAATATAATCTAATATTAACTGGATGTATAATAGATAAAATATTTATTAAAATATTAAAAAATATTTAGTTACCTCTAAGTTCTGAAAGTTTCATGTTTCTATTTTATTCTTGCGGGGATGGATTCCATGTATAATATCAAGCAATTATCATTTGGATTTGGATGTAAAACTTTCTCTCTCTTTTTTTTTTCTTTTAATCGAATCTCATTTCTATTTTGTGGGACGACATAATAATATATTATTAATGAATTACATAACAAAAAATAATTATCATTTTTAAAATTATAAAATATTATAAATATACATTAAGATTCAAATTTTTGATCTTTCTTTACCTAAAAGAATGAATAATCAAATGGATCTGTGTTAAATCTTGGAGGTGAATTGTTAACGAGCGGACTTTTATTATTAAGAAGGAACTTACATAATATCAGCAGCACTGAACTCAAATTCCCTATCAGAATTAAGGAACGGACATATTTGTTAGTAATTCAGGAAGCATGCAACAGAAACTATATTATTTCGACATTAAGTGTTTTGAAATGATTGGTTTGTCATTTCCTCCATAAATTCTACGTATAATCACCGCTTTACTCCATAGCCCTTCCTGGCACATGACCAGGAAATGCTGGGGATCGAGCATGAACAATAACATTGCCGGCGATGTTCATGCTGCAAATTACAGGTTGTCCTGGAATATTAGTGCGTGTATTAGGGCAAGGTTCTTTCGAACCATCTTTTAAGGACTGAAAAGCTACAAGTCCACCATGCTCTTGCTTCAACCATTCTTCCTTGAATGGCCTCATTGCACCAAGTTGTATACAAGACAAGAAAATGAATGCAATCAGAAGAAGTGTAAACCTGTAACTAGTCTTCATCTTCATCATCTCCTTTTGGGTTTGATAAACGGATTAATGTTAATGAAATCAGGTTATTTAGTATTGATTTCGAGTTGTATTAAAGAAGAGAATGGGAGAACATATACAGAGAGATTACATACCGGGAATGAGGGGATGACAGGGAAGAGTATTTTGAAGCTTTGACGAGGGCGTAGGGGTTGAATTGATGGTTGAAGAAATACATCTGAGGAAAAAATCAAAACACGGGGAAATAATTGGACCGTAAAGTTCACGTAATTAACCAGGAGAAATTCCTTACCTCTTACATAATTCTATTTCGTATTAAAAAAAACACTACTTTATTAATTATACATCCATAGAAAATAATAAAAGTTGGTTATTTTTTTAATCTATAATTGGGGTGTAAACGAGTCGAGTCATTCATGAATTACTCAGAACTTGATTCTATAAAAGCTCATTCAAGTTCGTTTAATAAAGCTCGATTATTAAATGAGTCAAGCTCAAGCTAGATAATACTCAACTCGTTTAAGCTTGTGAGCCGGCTCGATAAGAAGCTCGTGAGCTAACTCATTAATTTATGTAAAAAAATTTAATTTTAGATATATAATTTATAAATTTATAATTATATAAATGTATAAAAATATTTTTTAATTTAATTATTGATATAAAATTATAAATATCAATGAAATATAATTTTTTTATTAATAATTTTTTATTTTTTAAATAAAAATAAAAAATTTATATTAAAATTTATATTTATTAGGCTTATTAAAGGCTCGATTAAGCTCATTTAAGCTTACAATACATCGAAAATTTTGGAAAGCTCAGCTCGAGCTCGACTCGATTATAAATGAGTCAAACTTGAACCAGGTAAAGCTCAGCTTGACTCCTTTATCCCTATCTATAACTCTCATAATAGACTAATTAATATTTAAAAATTCTGTTTTTATAAAAATTACTTTTCATTATAAAAATGAACTTTAAAAATTATGGTATAAATCAATGCTTTAACAAAGTCAGGAACGTGATTTATGAATTTGGTTTATTTAGATATATGGTATATGTATATATGTAATTGTATTATGATCTATTTCCTTTTTCTAACTTCTAATGCAAGACTTATTGTTTGTTATAATCATTTATCATTATTAAATTGGATAAAAGTATTGAGGGAAAGTAATTTGAATTGAATTTTATTATTGATTTCTTTTGAATGAAATTAAATTAAATTATACAGGTGATTTTAATTAATTTAATTTTAAAAATTAAATAAATAATTGGATTAAAAATTAAATCAAATTAAATCAAATCATATTAAATGGTACTGATTATATTTAAAATAATAATAATAATAATAATAATAATAATAATAATAATAATAATAATAATAATAATTGATACACTTTAATTTTAAAAAATCATTCAATTGACATATTATTAGTATTATTTCATATATATCAATAAAGATAAATGTTATTTGAGATTATAGCTTAGATGTTTATTGCTTTATTTTTATCATCGAAGAACATATAAGTTTGAATTCTTAAAGGAGTAAAGGAATATTTTTTATATTACTAATTATGATTTTTATTTTTTACTCTAATAATTATCTTAAAAAATAAAAAAATAAAAAAATAAAAACATAAACCTAAATTGATGTTTCAATCCTTCTCTTATTTTTCTTTTCAAAATAAAACTCTGTACAAATAATTAATTTACATTGAGTGGTTAAATTTATATTATAATTATAATATTTTATTATTGTCTACTTATGTTTTTGAAATTTTTGTGTAACTTATTAATCAAATGTTTAATTATTTGTTATTGGTACATCAAATATTGATTTAAAATTTAGATTATTTTTAAAAAATTTATAATCTTTGAATTATATCAATTTAAATTAAACTAATATATTTTATACTAAAAGAGAATTTTTGCATTTGATCAAAATTCAAAATAACATGAAATAAAAATTTTTATTTTATTAAAACATAATACAGTTAACAAAACTATTATATTATAATAATATATAATATAAATTGTTGTTTATAATTAATAATTTTAAGTTGAATTTATATTTAATTTATGTATGAAATTATTGATATTAAAAGTTTTTATTAATATTTTAGAGATTTTATATAATTAAAATTAAAACTAATTAATATGAATGATTTAACCATAATTTAACGACGGAATCAAATATTATAATTTTGCTAAAAGAATTATGATATATAAGTTAAACAGTTAGTGTTAAAATACTACTAAATTTAAATATAAAATAAAGCATATCATATAAATTAAATATTATTTTTTTAAAAAATGAATGGTATTTAGAGTTAATATGGATTCATAATTTGAAGTCCTAATTAAAGTGGCAGTCTATGCCTACGCTGAAAATTTATTTAATTTTTATTGGTAAAAGTCGAAGCGGACTTGCGGATGGACCGGTGCCATTGGGGTACGTCTTACGAGATTAGGATTTGCGTGGCAATTGACAATGACCCTTTCACTGGTCTTTACATTAACTTTGATTTTCAATATTAACGAATAATTTATTTTATTTTTTTTGTAAGGTTTCATTTATATCAAAAAAATCTCAATTCTGCAAAAATTTTAAAATTCATAATTTTATAATTAATTGATTAAAAGTATAAAATCTGTAGAATTCAATGGCATTTTAATAGTAAATTTAAATATCTTATATTATTCATTAATAAAAATAAAAGAATTTGAAAAACTCATTTTCTAAGTAGGATTTTAAATTTTATTAAAATGAAGAAATTTAAACTTACATTAAAATATAATATTTTATGAATTATCTTATTTTTTAAAATTAAATAATAAAATTTTATAGATTTATAAAATATTTGAATTTCCTCGTAATCTTTTAAAAATGGATATATTTTTGATATTGGATTGATCAGTTTTGTAAATAATTAGTTGGTAATTGATGATTTGATTGTTTGGTATAATTTGATTCATAAGTGGTTAATTTAATCATTTAATAGATTAATCAATTAATAAGTTTCAATAAATGAATTAAATAATTTATGAAATGTTGATTTTTTTCATAGGTTTAAATTTTATATTCACAAGATGATATATGAGATTTGATTTGATTATAAGAATATGAGTATAATCAATAAATTTCATATTTTTAATTAAAATTTTTTAATCCTCATAAATTCCTTTGTTTAAATTATCTCATATTCAAATAATATTTACATTAACATCATATTTGCTTTGAATTTTATATGATGTAAATAATAAGAGAATAATATCGTTTAGTTATTTCTCGAATATTTGTTAGGAAAGACACCATTAATTAGGATTAGGTGGTCTTTTCTTTTTAATATCAAGATCTTGGTATGGCAAGAATTTGAATTCATGGTGAAAGATTCCATATCAAATAAAGAGTTTATATGATTATGATTCTTGATTTTTATTCTTATGATTATCTATTCTTATCGAATGTGTTTAGCTAAATCTAATTAAATGAATAAGTTACTCAGGCAATGATTATTCACAATTTGATTCGATATCAATAAGAGATTTTCAAATTAATTAATTGTAAGTTAATATATGTGCTTATTAAATTGATCATCCAAAGGAGTGTTTAATTATTATTCAAGTGTTGTTATGTTTGATTAATACTTATTCTCGACTATTTTGCTTATTTGTATTGGGAAGAATACAATCAAAGAAGTTTGGTTTCTTGATATTTATCAATAAACTAATTAAGCAAATTTTATTAGATTGAAATGGTAATAATATTATTTTTGAATTTGATGATTATATCTTTAATATTATATACTAGATATATGTATACATGTATATCTACCATGTGATATATATGATAGATATATGTATATTAATCAAATTATATGATACATATTTATACATATATTAATCAAATTATATAATATCAAAATTTTAAAAAATTAAACAATAAAATAAATAATAAATTTTCAAAAAAAATGCATCATTTGTTTATTAACGTTTGTTTCATTTGAAATGTAATTATTTTTTGGTTGTTTTTTTGCTTTTTTGATCATGATGGTTGGATGGATATCAATGTAATAATAATTGAACAATGACAACTATGAATGTAGTGATTTGATATTGTGGTGATTATGATTTTTTTATTTCTATTATACAAGAAGTATATTTAATATTTTAAAATTAAATGTGATAAAATGATGATATAATTTTAAAGAATTTAAAAATTTTGAAATTCTCTTAAAAATGTCTGGAGAAGTGATCTTGATAGACTTGTGTAGTATCTTGATAGATGTGAAAATCTCACAGTGAAGTCTATTTGTCATAACACATGTCTTTTCTATTTACAGTACTGCAAAACTATGCTTCATAATAGTGTTGAGTATCATCCATCAAAATTTTGATATGTTAAGTATTATAGAAAAAATTGATCAATTATTCATAAAGTCAATTTTATTCAAATGAATGTTTGAAAAGTGTAAAATAACAAAATAAAGCAAACATATAAACAAATCAACTCTCAAATAATACCTAAAACCATTTAAAATTGATCTGAACCAGTTCCTACATGTATTTAACTCATAAACTTAAATCATTTAATGCTCAGTTATCAATCATGAATTTGAACATTAACAATAAGTTGGCCAACACCATTTGATAAACTTCAACTTTAGGATTAGGATAAAAAAGATAATAGATAGATTAAATAAATCCAAATAGTATTAACTTCAAATCCACACAAAACATTAAATCTAAAATACCCATAATCAAGATTAAATGGAAGAGTTTTACCATTATGAAGATAAAACAATAAAGAAATTAAATCTTCAACCGGGTTGGCAAGTTCATTTTTCTTAATCCAATCCTTCTTTTTCCAATCTTCAAGATCAAAATGCTCCAAAACTTATAATTTTTCCTAAAAAGAAAATGGTATTCTCAATCTAAGATCCTATTTCTCAATGAGAAAAGAATGTATTTATATCTCTAATAAAAAAATGAATCCAAACCATTCAAAATATGATTCAATGGTGTAAAAATTATCTTTAAAATTGAAGAAAAATACATGCAAATAAATCACACTCAACTCTGAAAAGCAAAATCATAAGAGCAGAGACTTACTTGACTCTAGTGAGATGGTACTCAAGTTGAGTATCATGTTGTTGAACAAGGAATTCGAAACCAAAGAGTTTCTTAACCCAAGGAGAATGATACTTGAATCGAGTATTCTCAAGTAGAATGATACTTGAGTTGAGTATTTGAGTATGCATGTTTTATGAGAATTTAAGAAGGCAACAACTTACTTGAGTCAAGTAGATTATAAATCATCATTAAATGGAGGAAATTCACTAGGAGAAAGGGCTAAATAAGCATGCCAATACATAAATCATAAAATTGAAGATTAAAAGAGATGAAATTATGCAAAAATGTAAAATAAAATAAGAATCAAATGCAAGTGAATGAATGTAATGTAAATGCAATAAAATGATGCAAAAGATATAAAAATTTAGACATAAAAATCATAAAATATAGTTGAAAATTAATGAAATATTATAGTATATAAATTCCATAACATTTTTATGAAAATTATGTTCAAAGAGCTGAACATGCTTTGTTTTTTTGCCATCATGCTATTGTAAGTTGGTTTAGTTCTCCCTTAAACTATATGATCGATGCTTCTGGCTTTTCTTTTTGGCGGAATGGTGGTTCGATGTCTCGGCCTTCTTTTCACACTTGAAAAACCAGAGATGTGACTTTGATATCTTAGTTCTGCTAGTGCATATAGAAAACTAGGAATGCCTTTATCTTTGATGGTAAAATTCTGAATCCTAGAGATACCTAATTTGCATTGTAAATTTCATATTAAATTTATATTAAATGATTTTAAATATAAAAATAATTTCTTTAGTATTTATTAGTAATTTAAAATAAAAATAATAATTCTCTATAAAAAAATTATCTATATACTAATAGCAATTAAAATAAAATCTAATTTACAATATCAAAATTTTTAATTGTTAAGTTTAAAAGTAACTAAAATAAATTCATTTCCAAATAAATTAACAATTTATAATTAAAATTCTTGTTTATGTTACTACATGAAAGAGAACATTGCATAATATAATAAAAATATTACATTACAGATTTATCGATAGTTAAACTTTTTTCCAATTGTTTGCCTTAAGATATTAATTTAATCAAATTCATAAGCTTGTTTTGAGGAATTCGATCTAAAAATATCTTGAAATTTGAAGATCATATTAGAATTTAAATTCTGAAATTCTTTTCATCTTTAAATTGTGGATAATAAGTTATTTAATCTTAATTAACTTAAAAATATTAGAGTTACTAAATATGTCATTTTCTATAATTATTTTTAATGTTTTTAATTTTAATAAAATATTATTATATATTTATCATTTAAAATTTTATAGCAACACATTGTTTTAATTTTAATAAATTTCTATTACTCTAACATGCATTGCACATTAGTATTAATTATTTGATTTATCATTTATGTCATTTTTCGTAACTAATTTTTAATATTTTAAATTCTAATAAAATATTATTATTATATATACCATTTAAAATTTTATTACAACACATCATTTTAATTTAATAAAATTCTATTAACACATAATTTTATTTTTATTATTATACATATTATTTAAATTTATATTATAAAATCTAATTTTAACTATCATAAAATTATATTATTATACATATCATTTTTATAATAGGACTTTTATCTCATTAAATTTTTATTATTATACATATCATTTAAAATTTTATCTTAAAATAAATAAATTATAAAATTTTAATTGATATAATCATATATTCAAATTTAATTCTAAAATTTCAATTGAAATATTTTATGTTGTTAGTTTGTTATTATTTATTTATATTAATTTAAATATTTTAAAGTTACATCAAAATAAATTATAAAATATAATAATTTTAATATCATTATTTTTAATAAAAAATAAATTTTTATTAACTAAAATTAATAAAAGAATTATATATTAATAGATAATATACTTTTTCTTAATCAAAAGTGTATACTATATCAATCTACTTCATTTAATTTTTATAATGTAAGTTTGAAAAAATTAAGTTAAATATTAATAACATAAGATATTTTATATGATAGAATTCTTAAATATTTATATAATCAAATTTAATTAACCAATAGTAATAAAATTTGAATCAAAATATTTTATACGAGTGATTCTTTATTAATTAATATAAAAACATTAGATATGTTTCAAAATAAATTTTAAAATCTAATAATTTTAATATTATTTTTTTACAAAAAATTTATTCACTAAAATTAAAAAATTTTATGCATTAAAATTAATAAAAATATTAATTTTTATAAATTAAAATTATCACTATTTATATTTATTATTATTTTATATAAAATTAAATAAAAATTAATTTTATAAATAAAAATTATTATTACTTAATTTTTTATATTTATTTTAGATAGTTAAAAATTAGTAATTATATTTAATTTTAAATAGAATTTTGTTAATTAAAAATTACTTTATATATATGATTGGATTAAAAATTAATTTTTATAAAAATTGAAGGGAATGATGTAATTGTATTTTCCCTAAACTCCTTTTTTTTTTTAATATATTATGATACTCTATTATTTGTAAAATTAAAACTCAAAACCTTTAATAAAAAAACATAGGCTCTTATTACTCACCTAGTTTTTAGTCATCTTGAATTATTTTTATTATTAATTAATACAACAAATTAAATTAAAATTTAAATAATAAGAAAACAAAAGATCACTGATGAATTCAAGAATAACTATAATATAGAAAATAAAATAATCATACAAGAAAATCAAAGCATGGTTTTGATAGCTTCTTATTTGATATTTAGAAAAGAAATTACGATAAGGTAAAATATGTGTTTGGACAGCGAGAGAATTCCTAGCAAATGAAGCTGGCAAAATGGAAAAGAGTTTATATATAAACACTACTTTGCATTTATGGAAAGTGACAATATTACTCAGCTCTCCTTTTTGTTTATTCTGTATTTTACTTTCACTCATCAAATTTTTTATTATTTTTTTCTATAAAGAGTATATAATTTCTAATTTAAGCAATAATTTCTTTTTCAGATTAATTTCAATTTTATTCATATTTAATAAATGATCAGTAACCATCTTTTAAATCAATTCAAACACTATTTAATAAACAATGAATTATATAATAGAACATATATTTTGTTTCAAATTTCAAAAATGAAATCTTGCTTCATGTAAGATGGATAAATGATTATTTAGATCATTATAGTTGCTCTCCACTTACAACTTTATATAGAATAAATATTGTGTGTATATACACGCACAACACTACTTACCAGCCAGCAGAGAATTTGCATATAAAGATATATGTGGTCAGGTTGGTAATACAATTTAGTGTTTATGGCAACGCGTAGAATCTTTAACTGGAATGTTAGAGCAGGGATTAGGGCCTGGAGATTTCGGTGGTCCTTTGTTTGGTTGGCTTATGTCGTCTACTTCATTCGTTGTTGGGAATAATGTTTGCCCACTTCGTTCCAGAGTTCTTGCTTCTGCTACAATGGTGTTGGCAGCTGTGAGGCACAAGATAAGCAAGACCATTCCCATTTTAATAGCAGTAGTATAAAAATTTTTCTGATCACTCGAATACATATTTAGATAAGTAGAGAAATGTATATGTATAGAGTTTGTAGTATATATGATAATAATGGAGAAACTTTGATGTATATATATATATATAGAGAGAGAGAGAGAAGGCTTGGAAAATCTTGTGAACATCAACGAAAACCCCTTTCAATATTTATACCCAAGTGTGTTCGTATTTAAAACATTATTTTAAAAAATATTAATAAAGGTATTTCGATTTCATTCTTCGGTGTTATCTAAATTTAATTTTAGGGTTTATAAAGTAATATATATTTAAAGATTTAAATCATATAATAAATTATATAATTATAAAGATTTAAATTTGTTTACGTTAAAAATATACTAAAGTATTCATGATTTTATTTTTGAATTGAATAATATCCTAATATAATAATGTATTTTAGTAGAAAATACATATATCAAAGTATTTTTAAATTAAATAATTTATTGATATAATAATAAATTTCAACATAAAATTGATATGAATTTATATATATTTATGGTTAAAATTCAATAGATATTTACATGCTAGAAATATATATAAATTATTTCTAAACTTCACATTTGTTTTAGTTCAACATGCATTTTAATTTCTAAAACAACATGTAAAAATATGCTTTTATTTTTTAGATTTTTATTGCTGATTAATTTTTATGAGATTAGTTAAATGTTTTTTTTTATCTTGGATTTATGAAATTAGAAATGATTTTGGTTTTAAATTAAATGATAAATTTCAGAGGTCCAAATGAATTTAGTTGATATGAGGGTTGGACTTTGAAATTGCAGTTGGAAAGCTGCTGATGGTTGGAGTTGGAACAGTGAGTGGATTCCATTACAAAACTTAAAATAAGATATCAATAAATAAAATCCAAGACAAGAATCTGATCCTAATTTTGACTTGGAAAATACCCTCAAACTTATCTACAAGCCTTTCGTCGTAAAATCACTGTAAAACATGAATCTAATACCAACACAGAGGGTAATTTATCTATACAATGTTTCTACTTATGCCATTGATCTTTTAGATGATGGATGCTTCGAACATCATATTTTTGTTCTTAACTTGAATTACTACAAAGGAATTTTTAATAATTATTATTTCTTTTATTATTAATTTTAGTTTAATTTTTAATTTTATTCTAAATTTTAATTGCAATTTCAATGTGATCTTTCAGGAATATTGTTGGCGTATAAATGAAGTAAATCTCATGTGCATTGAATTCAACAAGTTTAAATTTATAATCCTTAATTATGTAATTACGCTACCGCAAGAATACGGGTCGCAATTGTAATATAAGGATATCGTTCTCTGAGATTGATGATAATCAAGTACTAGACGTTCATTTCATTGATTATTTAGGTGATAATAACAATAGTCAGGTTTTAAATCTATTAAGCAATCTTTATATTAAAAGCTAAGGAATATTTTACATATGGTACAATTAATCCTAGGAATGAATGAATGAAACTATACACTATACCTCATTAATTACATCAATTAAGATCTCAAAGCAATGTTTATATGTAAGAACTTTCTTTCCAGAAATTCATTACCTATTGAAGATAGACCAATAGACTACTGATAACTTGCATTATCAATATATTTCTTCATTCCTAAGTAACTATTTTAACCATGCTTTCACTCATTCTCAGCAGATTTAACATCATATTACATGGTAATTTGCATATATTAGCACCATATTCTACATAGCATGCACCATTCACATATTTAGATCATATTCATCCTTTTTCATACATAATTTGTATAGTTTCTATAGAATAGTTTACTTTACTTTA
>CANYBF011950981.1:0-14096 GCA_948192965.1 Dalechampia spathulata
AAACAGTATTTGATTTTTAGCATAAATAAATTTTATAATGGGAATATAAATAAGGTTTTTGTTATATTAACAAAATAAAATAGTTTTGTGTTAAATTATTTAATTTACATGCTGTTTAGTAGAATTATATATTTGTTTTTAATATAATAGTGTTTTCTGAAATATCGTTTTCTTTCCTAATTAGTGAAAAGAATAATGTTTTCTTTATGAATAATTTAACTTTTAATTAGAAAATGGATTAAATGGTAACAATGGTAAAAGTGAATTTATGGAACTAAGTGTAGGATGAATTTTAGATAATTATGTATTTTTATTTATTTACTTATTTACGACATGAAGGAATTTACGTTCATAAATTAATTAATGATTTATTTATAGTACTTGTTTTACTATGGGTATTTTATTATATAAAAAGATAAATATGGTTTGAGGTTTTCCTATAAATTACAAAAATAGGTGATAATAAGTTTAGAGTAATTATCAAAAATAAATATTTATTAAAACGAAGAAGTCATATTTTAAATGATTTATACGTGATATTGATTTACGTTAACAATATAAGTTGTAGTAATAATAAAATAAATCACCTACAATTCTAATAAAAGATTAATATTGGTTATGGAATAAATTAAATTAATTTAATTTAATTATGCATTTTATATTTATCATGAACATAAGCATTTATCATAACATGACATAACATGACATGGTAACATAAGGAGAAAATAAATATGATGTATTATGAGAAAAAGGTTAAATGAACATGCTGGGCAATATGAGATAAATTCCTCCGAGAATAAAAGAATATGTTATTATGAGATAAATAAAATGTGATTAAATTTAAATGAGCTCATATGTTTCGAAATACAATCAAAGGATAATGGAAGACCCAATATATGCGCATTAATGAAAATGATAAATGAGGAATAAGAAGGAGAATGCATAGCATAAATGCATTCTCATATATGCATTATCCATAATTCATGTCATATAATATATTATGATCAGATTTTATTACATAATTAAATAATGCAATTGTAAATATATAATAATTCCGATTAAAAATGGGATCATAGTCGTGTTAAATACTATATATTTTTATGACATGTTATGGAGATAAAATATGTTGTTATTTGGCAAGTTGGACATAATAATTTCCTGGCATCATCATTTTATGACATATAAATGTTTTATATTTTTAACTAGCACCATTGAGTTTATTCTTAACATTTTTCAATTGATAAACGTATGATCAAGCAAGGTTGCCGAATCGGAACATCAGTAAAGCGGCTGGACAGATCAATATTTCATTGGTAATTGTTTAAAATAATTCTACAAACTTCTATCGTTATAAATTATCGTGTAACTATTTAAATAAGGAACTCTAGCAGTCAAATAAGTTAGTTTGGCAAAATTAAATAAATGCAAAATGTTGGCAAAATTAAATAAATGCAAAATGTTAAATGTGTATATGTTATAATTATTATGTGTAATCTAAAATTATAAACGGTTGAATAATTATAAGATGTATTTTATTATGAAGTATATATAAAAAAAATTTATCATGTTTGAGATCCTTTATAAAATAATTATTAGTTTTCTCGATTAGAAAATTAATGGTCATTCTACGGGAGCATGTTACGCAGCCGGAAGACGTAACATGTTTTAGTGGTAGCAGAGCTAAAGTTTAATAGCTCTTGTAAAATATTAATAAATAAATACAACTAATCCAATAAAATAGTATTGACTGCTAAGTTAAGTTGCACGATTAAGAAGTCTGTTGTTCATGCTTGATCGGGTCTTGCTTCCGTCAAATTAATTCCTTACAAGCCACACATTGGAATTATAATTTTGTAGCAGTGGAAGTAAGGGTCAAATCCCACAGAGATGGCTTCACCTCACTTAATTCTTTGCGTTTAGAAATACACAAGTTGAATCAGAAAGTAATTGATATAAATGAAGAAACAAATAAAATAAATTGTTGGAAATCAATAAAAGGTAATTCTCCCAACTGAAAGCATCAAGTATTCATTAATTGAATATGATCACGGATTCAATAATAGTCCAAAGGCAATAATGGCACTAAGCCAGTTATAGTTTGTCGAGCAAGTCTTGCACACCCCAATCTTCCTTTATTTGTAAGATGCCATGAAACAAGCTCTATGAAACACCTCTAATCCCAAGATAGACAAGGTGGAAATAGATTCTCACTAAGTCATCCCGAAATTGCATTAAGAATTAGGAAGACCCGACTCTAGTTAACAGTTGCGGCCCAGCATCCCTCGTGTTCAAACTAGATCCTCTAACCCACAGAAGTACTACCACAAATCGTAACAAGGATAGCATCCTGCTTTACCACTCCAGCAAATCGAGTGACTTTTCTGTATCAAACAACCCGCTTAGCATTATGCTAGAACTTAGAAACATGCAACAGGCCTTATTTACATAAACTAGGAACAGTAATGGTTTTATGCGACTCAGAATTAGAGATAGTAGTGCTTTGCCAATGGAATTAGGATCAATTAGATCTCACATAATTATTTAATGAATGACTTGAATTACTTCTAATTGGGAAAGATAATCGCCTAGCCTAGCATCATGGGCGAAATCAACATAAAATAAAATAAAATAAAACCAGAATTAAAATAAAAGGAATGAATAAAACCGAACTAGCAATGCTAGAATAAATATTCAAAATCATAAACTAGGGACCCCTTCTACATAGGAGCATACTCTTATTTATAGAAGGTAAAATAATAATTAAACTAATAAAAATAAATAAATAATAATCCTAATCTTCAGATGAAAGAGTTTGCATTGTTCCCATGCATTGTTCCCAATCACTTTTTCATCCAGCTCAAGGAGATTAAGTGCAAGTAAAACTCATCCTCGTCCAATCTCAAAAACTGTCCAGATGTTGTCGTTTTGGTGTCCTTTATGCCCGCTAGCCTTATCTGCTTCCAGCTCGCAGGAGTTTGAGTTTGACTCAACTTCTTCTTCCCAAAATGCACTGTTGACAGGTCGTTTCACCCCATCTTATGCCCATAAGCGGTGTCCCGAAACTCTAAAAATCCAAATAAGCTCTAAAACTTCCCATTTAAGCACGTTTTCCAAAACTCACCATTTTTGACATGCAAAATATGAAATGTACACAAGTCAACTATTCTAGAAAATAAATAATGCTAAAATGGGTGCTTTGTGGGCATAAAACATGACACTTTGACGCTCGATCAAATACCCCCACACTTATCCAATGCTTGCCCTCAAGTATTCTTATGCCCATGACATTTTTTCTTATGCCCATAATATTTTCTCTTATGCCCACAACAGAACCTTCCCTCAATCAAAATAAATAGAAAAACAAAATTAATACCATTTCCCAATTTTTCTAGCAAGACCATTCATCATGAAAATTTAACCGACCAGCAATTTCAACATAAATTCAAAGAGTTAGCCATAAAAATCATTGCCTTGCCATTTTATTTCAAACCAAATTTATAAGTAGTTGGTAAAAGATCTTGCTTTCATTTTGCCAATCGTTCATTGCCCAACTTGCATTTTCCAACCATAAATTACAAAAATCCATAAGTCAGGAATTTGTTGAATTTGAGATCAATAACGGCCCAATTAAGGGGGATACTCTCCCTTTGCTAATGACTCCATCCACAAATCAGTTTAAGGAAAACTAGGCCCGATCCACCTAATTTTAATCAGCAAAGGTGCAAAATTAAATTCCTGTTTTAAGTGTTATTTTTCGAACTGAGAAATGGCCTTCAAAAAGGGTAAAGTTCTCCCTACATTGGTTGCTCCATGCACAAGCCGCTTAAGGGGCTATGAGTGCTGTACCACATACAACCAGCCAAATGTAGGTTTTTAACACTTATATCCTTCTTTTCCTTCTCTTTTTTTTTCTGATTTAAAAACAAAATTGTTAGGCAGGGAATCTGATCAAAATAAAGACAAGATTTTTATATTACCAAAAAAAAATTTATCTCAAGCAAGGCGCAACGATAATTTTCACAGGCAAGCATAAAAAATTCAATCAATTTTGCTAAAAGGTTAAATGATCCATTAAAACAGAATATGCCAAGAGAAATTAGTAATAGCATCAATTTCATCAGCACAATGTATTGAAAGAAGTTGGTCAATATATAGGCATATTAAGAAAAAATAGAATAAAATAAAATAAGGCATAGCATAAGGATAAATGCGGCAGCATTTGAATCAAGACTTGTCAAGATCAAAACATAGAGAAAATTAACCACAAGCAGATAGACAACAATAGGAAAATAACGCAACAACAGAAAAAGTAATGCAGCAGTAAAACAGTAACCAAAGCATCCCCCCACACTTAAAACACATTGTCCCAATGTGGGCATAATAGTACAAAAATAGGCAGCAGCAATGAACAATTTGAAAAACAGAAAAATGAGAACATTGCCTGGTAGGAAATTTTGTACTGTGTTATGCTTATTTCACTGTTGCATTTCAAAAGAATGGCGAAGCTCACCAATCTCCGCATCCAATTCGTCCAAGTGTAAAAGAATCTGCCGCATGGACTCTTCCAAGGTTGCTGTTAGCTTGTCGAGTTGTTTATGGAGGGAGTTAAGTTCAATTAGAACAGCAGCATCAATGGGACTTGCTGTTGATGGTGTCGTTATGGGCATAGGAGAAGCTCCTGTGACCGGCTTGGTCTTCTTGAAAACCCTTTCCTTGATGGCCACAATAAGCCCCGGTGTAAAAAATTAAAAACCCAGCTCACCCTCCTTCTTCTGTAAGAGCCTCATCTCATCTAGAGTATAGATGTCCAAAGGGACTAAATCAACCACCTTGTGAAGGTTATGATGGGCAAGATGGAATACCTGAAGTTGGATAGCCAGATGGGTGATGATATGGCCCAAGATGAGCCTCTTCGAACTGGCTATAGCAGCTTTGAATTGGGCGGCAATAAAACAACCAAGATTAACCTACTTCTTGTGCACCATGCAATTGAGCAAAAATAGTTCCACCCATGTGATGATGCCAGGTGAATCGTTGCAACAGGATGGACTATACGCAATGAGTCTATGAAGATAGGTCAAGGAACTATCGAATAGATAGCTATCTTTGGCTGATGTTGGATCGTATTGTTTGGTCAAAGCAAGGGCATAGTGCTCCCATAAGCCATCAGCATCAAACTCAGTAGGCAAATCATAAAATCCCTCAACATACTCATCAGTCACTTTATCAATCTGACCCAATGTTAAATTAAATTCATCAATAGAAAAGGAGAACTGTTTACCCATCAATCTGAATTGGATAACTTCAGGATTGTCTAATCTAATGAGCTTTTCCTTGTCTAGCTTGTAAGTACTATAGAATTCATACACCAGTTCATAGAAGACCGGGCATTGAATCTAGAAATACTTCTCCCAAACGGTTCCTTTGATGTGTTCAAAAATTGGCAGCTGAAATTTTTCAATGGCAGAGGGGTCGATGGATTTCCCTTGCACCACTCTCAAATTGACAACCTTGACAAACATCTCTTTATCTTCCTTAGAAAATTTCAGGTTTCTGTTAAGCTTGGATAGTGGAGGGGGAAGTGTTCCACGCAGTCATTTTGCTCTCGCCCTTATGGGTATAACGTCGCCCAAAGTGATAGCAGCAGCAGCTCCCCTGTCCGCACTATCGGGCTCCTTACCCGATTCTTCTTCTTCAGCCCCTGTTGACTGCTTTTGGGATGGACTACTAGACTCCTTATCTTGTTCATCCTCCTGGTTTACTCCTGAGTTAATGGTCATGGCTTTGATTAGCTTTTCTCCTAAAGTATCAGTACCATCATCCATAATCTTTGGCGGCAACCAAGATTTTTAGAACTGCCGAGCAGCTTGTGGGTTCTTGCTGGTGTAGACTTTAATACCGGTGACCTCTGTATCGACAGTAGGTTTGGGTGACAGCAAGAATGGTTTGGGTCTCTTCATAATCGGTTGGTCTTCTTCTATTTCAAACGGCTCCTTCCTAGCTCATCGTTTCTTGCTTTTGGAACCACCGTCAGAAGAAGCTTCTCTGGTGTTTACCATGGTGGAAGAAGAAAATCATAAGCTAAAAATAGGGAGGAACAAAAACGAAATTAGGTTAGGAGGTGAAGGATGTGGAATCGACAGAAATAAAGAAAGAGAAGAGAGTTCTAAAGAAACTAAAATCCCTAAGTCCCTCAAATTCTAAATTTCCCTCTCCTATTTCAACTCAAATTCGTGCTTTCCCGCCTGACCTAAAAACTATCTTAACTCACCTACAAAATTCACCCTAGGTAAAAAGTAAAACTCTTCTTTACTGAAGTAACTAAAAATTAAAAGCTGGGAAATGCCTCATGGGCATGACACGAATTAAAAACGCAAAAGAGATAAAAGAAAAACAAAATTGAAGTCTGCAAAACATATTATGGTCATAACGTAACAACAGAAAACTCTAAAATAAATATATGAAAGCCTGGCGAGATGCCTTATGGGCATAACGCACATCCTAACTACGAAAATAAATAGATAAAAAAGAGAAAGAATTAGTTCTGGTTTTTAAAGTCCCAGCTTCACTTCCTGCTCATTCTACTCGTCTGTAGGTGGTGTCAACATGATCTCACACATTGAACGAGTGTCAAATCCTTCATAAAATGGTTTGAGACGGTGGCCATTAACCTTAAACTGTTTTGTCAAATCAAGGCTCCAAATTTCGACTGCTCCATGGGGAAAAACCTTTTGAACCACGAAAGGTCCTATCCATTTTGTCCTCAATTTTTCTGGAAATAAATTCAGTCGAGAATTATAGAGTAACACCTTTTGCCCTACATGAAACTCTTTGTGCCAAATCTTCCTATCATGGAGCTTTTGTGCCTTATCCTTATAGCTCCCCGTATGGTCATAAGCATTGGTCCGTATCTCCTCCAGTTCCTGTAATTGTAATTTCTTGTGGACTCCTGCATCATCCAAAGACATGTTAGATTGTTTTACTACCCAATATGTACGATGTTCAAGCTCCACAGGCATATGACATGGTTTCCCATACATAAGTTGAAAATGTGACATTCCCAGTGGGGTCTTATAAGCCATCCGGTATGCCCACAAGGCATCATCCAATCGTTTGCTCCAGTCCCTCGATCACTAATGAAGGCTTTAGGAACTCCGAACCTACTAAACACATTAGATTTGATAAAGCTGATCACTATTTTGGCATCATTTGATTTTGTGGCCTTAGCTTCAACCCATTTTGAAACATAATCCACCAGAACCAAATGTAAACATTCCCAAATAAAGGTGGGAAGGGTCCCATAAAATCCATACCCCAAACGTTGAAAATTTCACAAATAAGGATTCCTTTCTAGGGCATCTCATGTCTTCTTCCCAAGCTTCCAGACTTTTGGCACTTCACACATTGTTTACAGAATTGGTAGGCATCTCGATGCAAGGTAGGCCAATACAGCCCATATTCTAAGATTTTTACAGCTATCTTCTTATGCCCATAATGGCCTCTATAAGCACTGCTGTGGCAAAAGTGTAAAACGGACTGGATTTCATTCTCAGGTATGCACTTTTGAATCAACTGATCAGCACAATGTCTCCATAGGTATGAATCATCCTAAACATAATGCTTTGCCTGGTTCCTAATCATGTCCTTCTCATGCCTTGTAAGTTCATTAGGAAATCACCTGGAACATAAAAAATTGACAATGTCAGCATACCAAGGTGATTTCACAATTACACTTAAAGCAATCTCATTAAGGAATTCATTAAAGAAATCATTAGGTTCAATGTTGGGCAATCTGCTCGAGTTGTGTGCAACTAAATTCTGGCATCCTTTCTTATCATGCAGTTCTAAATCAAACTTCTGAAGTAGAAGGATCCATCAGATTAAACGTGGTTTGGCCTCCTTCTTTTTCAGCAAATACTTCAAGGCTGCATGATCAGAAAAAATCAGAATTTTAGTTCTTAATAAATATGACCTAAATTTCTCTAATGCAAACACTACAGCATATAGCTCTTTTTGTATCATGGAGTAATTAAGTTGGGCATCATCTAGCATCCTGGAGGCATAGCTGATCACATGAGGATCCCTCTCATTTTGCTGCCCAAGTACCGCTCCAACAGCAAAATTGTTGGCATCACACATAATCTCGAATGGTAAACTCCAATTGGGCGGCTGCATAATGGGTGCTGAAATGAGTGCCTCCTTCAACCGGTCAAAAGCTACCTTGCATGATTCATCAAAATTAAATTCGGCATCTTTTTGCAATAATCTACACAAGGGTTGCGCTACTTTGGAAAAATCCTTCACGAACCTCCTATAAAAACCTGTATGGTCAAGAAAAGAATGAATCTCCCTCACAGTAGAGGGGTAAGGTAAAGATTTAATTATATCAATTTTTGCTCGATCAACTTCAATGCCTCTTTTCAAAACCACATGGCCCAATATCAAACCTTACTCAACCATAAAATGGCATTTCTCATAATTGAGAACCATATTCTTCTCAATGCAACACTACAAAACTCTGGCTAAATTATCTAAACATTCATTAAATGAATTACCATAAATAGTAAAATCATCCATGAACACCTCGATAATGTTTTCCACAAAATCTGAAAAAATACTTACCATGCAACGTTGGAAAGTTGCGGGCATGTTACACAGCCTGAATGGCATCCTGTTAAATGCAAAGGTTCCAAATGAATATGTGAAGGTTATCTTTTCCTGGTCTTCTGGAGCAACGGGTATTTGGTAAAAACCCATGTAACCATCAAGGCAATAATAATGAGTCCAAACTGCCAAACGTTCCAACATCTGGTCAATAAAAGGTAGGGGAAAATGATCTTTACGAGTTGCTGAATTCAATTTCCTGTAGTCAATACAAACCCTCCACTCGTTTTGGACATGAGTAGACACGAGTGGGAACCATTTCTCCTTCCTCATTACAGACTACTGTTATGCCTGTCTTTTTGGGTACAACATGCACTGGACTGACTCATTGGCTGTCAGAAATTGGATATATCATTCCTACATCTTACAACCTTAGGATCTCCTTTTTCACTACCTCTATCATGGTTGGGTTTAATCTTTGTTGGGCATCTCGAACTGACTTTTTATCAGGTTCTAGCAAAATCGTATGCATGTACGTGGACGAAATTATGCCTTTAATGTCAGCTATGGTCCAGCCAATTGCTTCCTTGAATTTTTTAAGAACTCCAACTAAGGCGTTCTCCTCCTCTTCACTCAATTTATTGGAGATGATCACTGGTAGTATCTCTCCTTTCCCAAGGAAGGCATACTTCAAATGGCTTGCAGTGGCTTAAGCTCCAATTTGGGTGCCTGCAAGGTTGAACGAACCAATTTAGTGTAAGGCTTATTTAAATCAAAATTTTGTTCAATCTTAGGTTCTTCATTCAATTCGTTAATGGCCTGTAACACTTCATCATTCAAAAATAGCATTCTCCTTATAATCTTCGGCATTGTTGAGTGCTATTCCAAGTTTATCTTCACCATATAATTCAAAAACTTGTTGCACGCATGGCTCGATTATGCCCACAGCATAGGCATTGAAGACTTCTGGAGGGTACTTCATAGCATCATACATGTTGAATTTTATCACTTCTCTATCAAATTCTATGGTCAACGTCCCTTCATGAACATCAATCTTGGTTCGAACGGTTGTCAGGAAAGGTCTTTCTAACAAGAGATCGGATGACTTTGGGGAAGTTTGTTATCCATCTGCACGACATAAAAATTTACAGGAAAATTAATTCGTTAACTTTCACAATCACATCCTCCAAAACTCCGATTAGGTATATGGTTGATCTATCCGCCAATTGAATCACAACACCTGTCTCTTTCAGTGGACTTACATTCAAAGATTCATACACACTTGTAGGCATAATGTTAATTGAGGCTCCTAAATCGTACATGGTGTTCCTTATGCCCATATCACCGATCATAAGAGAGATTATGAAAACTCCCTTATCTTTGCATTTCGGTGGTACTTTCCTTTGAATTACTGCCGAAATAGTTTCACTTATATTCACCTACTGAAAGCCAATTAATTTACGTTTATTGGTGCACAAGTCTTTGAGAAATTTGGTGTACCTAGGTACCTGTCTTATGGCCTCAAGCAATGGGATATTGACTTGTACTTTACAAAAGGTCTCCAGAATTTCCTTCTACTCCTTTTCACGTTTGGTCTTTTTCACTCGCTCAAGAAATGGGCATTGATTAATCACAGGCTGGATTGTCTTTTCATGATCTTTGGCTTTCTCCTCTTGCTCTCCTTTCTCTCCTTCCTTGCTACCGTCAACCTCCAGCTCCTTTTCCTCATTAACTTTCAGCTTCTTTTCAGCAGCTTCAGGAAGTGTTTGGCCTCTCCTCAGTGTCACAGCATTGACACTCTCTCTGGGGTTAACTTTTGCTTGAGATGGAAGTTTTCCTTATGACTCAATTCTGCTCAAAACAGTAGCCATTTGAGACATCTGATTCTCTATATTCTTTATTCTTGTGTCTATATTTTGCTGATTTTGAGTCACGGTTTGCTGGAGTTGCTGAACATCCTGCTAAAAAGCATGAACATTAGTTGCTGAATTTTTCATAACATCTTCTAGAGACATATCTGGAGGCTTTTATTGGTTCAGTTTTTACTGAAAATTTGACTGTTGATTGCCATAACATAGGTTGGGATGGTCTTGCCAACCTAGGTTGTATGTCTTAGAAAATGGATCATATTTCCTCTAGGGTGGTCCTGGAAATCCTCCAACAGCATTTGCTTATTCCTCGATTCCCTCCTCCTGAATTGAGGGGCATTGTTCAGTCGTATGGTCTATTTGGGTACAGATTCCACAAGCTCTTGTTGGTTTCATGTTGGTAGCAAGTTCCTGCACAATAGATGTCAGCTGTTTAATTTGATTTTCAAGTCTAGAAACATTTACCTCATGGAACTTTCTAGGCTGTTCTCTTTCGGTGCTAAAGGATTGAGCATTAGCAGCCATTATGTCAATCAGATTACGAGCTTTTTGAGGTGTCTTGTTCACTATAGCTCCTCCACTCGCAGCATCCATCATCTTCCTTTTTATTGGTAATAATCCCTCATAAAAATATTGTATTAGGTTCTGCTCTGTGATCCCGTATTGTGGGCATGATGCACACATTCTTTTGAAACATTCCCAATAGTCATGAAGATTTTTGATGTCTTTCTGCTGAATGGAACATATATCTCGCCTGATTTGGGCAGCTCTTTTGGTAGGAAAAAATTTATCTAGAAATAATCTGGCCATTTCATTCCATATTGTGACAGTTCCTGCGGGCACGTAATAGAACCAATCTTTGGCAGCATCTGCAAGAGAAAAGAGAAAAGCTCTAAGTTTAATATGTTCAAGGTTTACACCTTACGGCTTCATACCTGTGCAAACAATATGAAATTCCTCCAAGTGTTTGTATGGATCTTCATTCTCCAGGCCCCTGAAAGTAGGCAGTAGTTGTATGAGTCCAGATTTGAGTTTGAGGGGTCCTGTTATGTCCTCATAAGTGATACAAAGTGGGGACTGATCTATGGGCACAGCGGCCATTTATCTGAGAGTCTACTCATTGTTTATGGCCATAACAGCTTTGTTATAGCTCTCGCTATCAGAGTTGTCACTGGCTATTTCCTCCTGGGCACAAGAATTCTCCGAAACTGAGGCAGATTTTCTAAGTTTTGCCTCTTTCCTTAATCTTTTTACAGTTTTCTTGATTTCTTTTTCAAAGCTAAGATTAACTGCAGAAGATCGAGTCATAAATAAAGAATTAAGAAAATGTCAGTTACCGTCCCCGGAAACAGTGCTAAAATTTGATCGGGTGTCACTTCCGTCAAATTAATTCCTTACAAGTCACTCCTTGGAATTATAATTTTGTAGCAATGGAAGTAAGTGTTAAATCCCACAAAGACGGCTTCACCTCACTTAATTCTTTACGTTTAGAAATAAACAAGTTGAATCAGAAAGTAATTGATATAAATGAAGAAACAAATAAAATAAATTATTGGAAATCAATAAAAGGTAATTCTCCTAACCAAAAGTATCAAGTATTCATTAATTGAATATGATCACAGATTCAATAATAGTCCAAAGGCAATAATGACACTAAGTCGGTTACAGTTTGTCGAGCAAGTCTTGCATGCCCCAATCTTCCCTTATTTGTAAGACGCCATGAAACAAGCTTTATGAAACGCATCTAATCCCAAGATAGACAAGGTGGAAATAGATTCTCACTAAGTCATCCCGAAATTGCATTAAGAATTAGGAAGACCCAACTCTAGTTAACAGTTGTGACCCAGCATCCCTCATGTTCAAACTAGATCCTCTAACCCACAGAAGTACTACCGCAAATCACAACAAGGATAACATCATATTTTACCACTCCAGCAAGTCGAGTGACTTTTCCGTATCAAACAACCCACTTAGCATTATGCTAGAACTTAGAAACATGCAACAGGCCTTATTTACATGCACTAGAAATAATAATGGCTCTATGCGACTCAGAATTTGAGATAATAGCGCTTTGCCAATGGAATTAGGATTAATTAGATCTCACATAATCATTTAATGAATGACTTAAATTACTTCCAATTAGGAAAGATAATCGCCTAGCCTAGCATCATGGGCGAAATCAACATAAACATAAAATAAAATAAAATAAAACCAAAATTAAAATAAAAGGAATGAATAAAACCGAACTAGCAATGCTAGAATAAATATTCAAAATCAAAAACTAGGGACCCCTTCTACATAGGAGCATACTCCTATTTATAGAAGGCAAAATAATAATTAAACTAATAAAAATAAATAAATAATAATCCTAATCTTCATATGAAAGAGTTTGGATTATTCCCAATCACTTTTTCGTCCAGCTCAAGGAGATTAAGTGCAAGTAAAATGTGTCCTCGTCCAATCTCCAAAACTGTCCAGATGTTGTCGTTTTAGTGTCCCTTATGCCCGCAAGCCTTATCTGCTTCCAGCTCACAGGAGTTTGAGTTTGATTCAACTTCTTCTATTTAAAACGCACTGCTGACAAGTCGTTTCACCCCATCTTATGCCCATAAGCAATGTCCCAAAACTCTAAAAATCCAAATAAGCTCTAAAACTTCCCATTTAAGCACGTTTTCCAAAACTCATCATTTTTTACCTGCAAAATATGAAATGTACGCAAGTCAATTATTCTAGCAAATAAATAATGCTAAAATGGGTGCTTTGTGGGCATAAAATATGACACTTTGACGCTCGATCAATGCCACTAAAATAAATTGTTTATTGTAGAATATCTTTTGAAAATCCATGTTTGACCGAGCTATCATCATGGGTGAGGGTGAAGGTAATTTTACCCCGAATGAAGGCACTTCTAATGGAGCCATTGATTTCACTGGAACCACTGATCCTTATGTAGCAGGAATGTGGCTGGAGCGCATAGGAAGAGTGTTCAGACAACTTAATTGTTCAGATGAGCTGAAACTAGAATATACTATATCTCTGTTACAAGATGATGCTTATGAATGGTGGAAAACAATTCCACAAGGTCTTGTTGAACCACCGATGCTAACATGGAAGGATTTTTAAGCTGAGTTTCGATAAAAGTATGTACCTACTGATTATACTGATCAGAAATTACATGAGTTCTTGGCTTTAAAACAAGGAAACATGTATGTGGCTGATTATGGGAGAGAATTTACCAGATTGGCATACTATGCTGGGAATATTCTTACTACTAGCCGGGAAAGATGCAAATGATTTGAACAGGGACTGAGGCCCTATATTCAATTATTGGTACAAGGGTTTAATTATGATAATTTATTAGCTTTGATTGCTAGTGCTTTGGGATAAGAGCAGACTTTACAGGAAGGGGATGAAAATTGAGTTAGATTGAGCAGGAGACAGTACAGAGGTTCTAGTTCATCGACTGGTGCACAGAAAAGAGGAAGTGTGAGAGTAGCACATCCCGGACGCTGGGAATGCTGCACGCTGTTCGGCATGAAATGCCGTGGTGCTTGCTCTCAAAAGCTTAGACCCCTGAAGTACTACAGGAACTAGACAGATCGCGTCGAGAAAATGTTGTGGAGT
>CANYBF011951060.1:0-13227 GCA_948192965.1 Dalechampia spathulata
TTACAGAATTAATGGATTCCTTTAAGGAATCGTACAGGCATATGATAAACAGACTTTACAGAGCTAATATACAGGGCATAGTTATGCCATAGAGAAAATGATGTACAAGTAATTGAGCTTAGGCTCAAGAACAGAAATGATCATGCTAATGAAAAGATGTTTATATGAGTAAATCATTAGATGCTAATGATTTGTTGGTATTATGTGATGATTGTTTATAAAGGAAAATGATGATGTTGCTTAACATACTCGTATTGTTTAAAACTATATCTGAAAGGTATTAAGAATTATAGAGGAATGTTAATGATGCATAATGCCAGTTGAATAGTGATTTTTAAATAGTGATAAATACTTTAGGCATTATTATTGACAATTATTGGAAGATGCTTTAAGAGTAAGAGATGGCTTAGTGATATTATTGAATGCAGATCAATTGATTGATTTTAAAAGTATCGTTTATGTTATGAATAAATGTTATGTATTCTATTTATAGCACCACTGAGTTTTATACTCAGCATTCATCATTTGATGGACGCATGTTAACAGATGATGGCGAGCATAGATTTCCCAAAAGACCAACTCAGCAAAAGTACTCTGAGGACAAAGACTTGGTTAGGAGCAAATTTAACTTAATAATTAAATTAAATTAATCTTTAAGGCAGTAAATATAAGATTGTAACACAAGGACTAAGTATTTAGCTAATCCTAGAATGATGCATCGTTAATTAATAAATAGGTAAACATAAACATAATATATATATATATATATATAATATTCATACGAATCCCTTGTAGAGTAATTAGTGGTTTCCACGTATTGGAGATCATTAATTATTTTACGGGAGCACGATGTAAAAGCGTGACAACTCATCCACATGTTCACTTTGACAACTCTTGTCATGATGAATAAGAATCATCCTTAAAAGAAATATAACATATGATGATCCTAACTGCATTAATAATATCCATTCTTATTAATACATTGGTCAGGGATAATTTAGATATTGAACATTTTATACAATAAGAATCTCATTTCATAAACTCTTTATGAATTCCCTTGTACTGTTCCAATATCTTGGAATTCATTATTTAGTTAATAACCTTTCAAGCAAATTGAATAATGAATAACTTTTTATTGATAAATCATTCAATATTAAATTACAATAAAACATGATGCTCTAGAGCATACACTAACATAAAGATAGTATTTAGGACCCACTACTTAGGTTTGGCATTTTTTGGTTAATGGTTTAACCAATAGTCAAAGGTTTGATGGAGTTTGGTCATCTATATGATTAGCTTCTATTATTTGATAAGATAAAGGAACATAATTTATTAATGAAATTAGAATTGAACTTGTTTTAAGAAAATATCTAATTTTTTTAGTATCAATCTATTGGATTTTTGGCTGATTTTTTACATTTTTCAAACACTACGAATCATGAAAAGTGGACTTCATACGGAAATGAGCTCTAAAAATTTTGAAATTTTTATGAGAGGCCTCATTCACTAAGAACATCTTCATGGATGATCAAAACATATTAGTAAGCACTCCCATAGGCTATCACATGTTAGCAAAAGTTAGAATGTACAAAGCATATTCCACTACATATTACACATATAACTTATGTTATTGATGAAGCCTGAGATCCCAAGTGGGCTTCCACTAAGTTTCCTATGCATGTAAACATATAAGAGCATTTCTCACTAGGTTTCCTATGCTTTTGCTTGAATTTGATGGTGTTGTCTAAAATAGCTTTGCCTTGACCCATGGTATAATATGGTCCTACATCTTAAGCATGTGACTAGCTTAGCTCATAAGGACAAGCATCATATGATTATAGAAAGCCCTGGGTATCAACTGATCTATCTTAGAGAGCACATCATAAATTAGTAACTGGCACTAGAAGGGCATATAGAGCCCACTACATCACCCCATGTGATGTTCTAGGCATCATGTACTGATATTGATATAGAGGTTATAGCTACTTTAACTAGTATTCCTAGGTAAGAGCACCTATCTGAGTTACTTATACTAGACCTTCATATAGATGCAGATGTTAGGGTCTATAGAGTTGTCTACTTGTAGAGGATAACATATGTTGACTATGACTTTTCATCTATATGCTGCAATTTTGGGTTTTCATCAATTCTGTTAAATACAGGTCCTCGAAGTTGACCCCAATCTACATACATGCTTTTGAGCCTCCTTTGAGTGTTCTGGATATGTAGAGCATGTTACATTTTGATTATGAAGGGTGGAGCACATAGCATCCATTTCATGATATGCATAACACATAGTGCTACATGCTGTGCATGTTTTGAAAATATACGCATGGTAGATGGCCTTTTCCTATGCAAATCTAATATGATCCATATAGTATCAAGTATTTATCCCCCAAATGATGCTTATTTGACCTATGGGGCACATCCCAATATGCCTAGATTGGGTGGTGCACATAGGTCAAATATGGATCATGTTAGGCTTCTACTGCTACATGCTACACATATAACCTTTTTTTGGGCTATATATTGCACGTATAGCACTACATGCTACGCACATGGCTAAAAAATTTCTAAAATCCCATATTGCTAATGTGATTTCCTTAATCCTACCTCCCTTACTTGTAAATCCAAGCCATGTATTTATGGAAAAGAGGTTCAAAATTAAGAAAACCTGCCTAAACTCTACTAAATTTCAATCTCACTTCATTAAGCACTTAATTAAGTATTTCAAACTCTAGGATTAAAGACTAATTAATCCTACTTAAATCCCTAATCACGTTTGGAATCAAGAAGATAAAAGCTAAACCTACTATGGTGAGTTGAATGCCTATTCTCTTCCCCCATTTTCTCTTGATTTGGTTATGCGTGTATTATTTTTAGCTTTGTTTTAATGATTGGCTTTAATCATGTATGATATAATGGATCCTAATAATTAATCATGCTTTAAATGATCTGCCATGATTGTTAAATCTACTAAGATTTGAGTTTTGATTCATGTTTTTGCCTTAAAATAAGTTTTTCTTTGAAATTGCCTCGCATCATCCTGTGCACAATATGCTATATGTAAAACACATAGCCTATATGTGGTGCATATCATGCTATGTATGGCACACATAGCTTCTTGATTTCCTAGAAAATGCTTATTTTCATTCATTTTCACCTGATTTTTGATTTTCATTGAAGTTCTCAGTAACATTAGTGACTTCACAGTAGCCATAATGATATAAGTTCATTATACATTGATCATATTTCATTAATTTTGGTTTCTAAATCATATTTCTCAAGTTAAATGCTTACTTAATTTATTGAATTAATGTTTGATGACATGATTAGCTTTGATTGGTTGAGTTTGCTATCTCCAATTCACATTTGTATGATATAGGTGAATCCTGATTCATTCTGCCATGATTAATTATTCATGATTTTACCATTAAATCATTTAATTCTTAATTAATGTTATTTTAATTATGTTTAATGTTGTCAATTGGCATGACTAGCTTAATCAGATATTGATTTATTTCTAAGTGATGCCCTATATGATTTTAGAAAAGTCTAGTTTTACTATTGTTCAATTTTACCTAAAATTGATTGCTATTCATGATTTTCATGATCCATCTCATGTTAATTATCACATTTTCATGATTGTTATCATTACATTCATTAGACTTTGGCTCTTGATTTATGCTTTCATGTGGTATTGAATTAATCAATCTATCCTTAAATTTCATTTGTTACTAATGATTTCACTCATGTTTTTGCATTATCACTCATGCATTTTTGGCTAGTGTTGTCCGAAGTTGACTTTTTCTAAATGGTTGAGATATTGCTTAACGTCTCAATTCTGTGTTGATGAAGACTCTTTGTAATAGAATTGGCATTATTCCTCCATTTTTTGTATGATTTAGCATTAAATCCCTTATGTATCCCCTATCTCTTCTTTGATCACTTTCTTTGGGCCATTATTATTTTTCATTTGTGCTACTATGCTCCATTTATCATTGCCATATGATGTATGCTATACCATGCTATGCCTATTCTATGTCATCTCACATGTCATACTTATGCTATGTCATCTCCTATGTCATGCCTATGCTATGTCATCTAACATGTCATGGTTATTCCATGTCATCTCATATGTCATGCTTATGCCATGTCATCTTATATATCATGCTTATGTCATGTCATCTCATATGTCATGCTTATGCCATGTCATCTCAAATGCTATACCAATGCCATGTCATTTCACATGCCATCCATATGCCATGTTTCATGCCATGATTTCAATATTATGATGCCATGCCATATCTGCTATGGTTGTTGCTATGCTATACCTTATTGTGTGCTTTTGTCATGCTTATAAATGCTCACTTGCCTTGGGTAATTAACTTGACTAAAATGGTAAAATCAAACTTGAAACTCTAAGTGGATTGATCTTCACCACCTAAACCCATCTTTATAGGGTTTAACTTAGCACTCATGCTAATGGGTTAATTGAACCAAATCCAAAACCAACCCAAGCTTCATCCTGGTCATGGATAGATCACCTAGGTTCGGGTCCATAAGCAGTGACAATTGCCCTATGAAGACTCACTTTTGCTACGGCTCCGGTGGGTTCCCTTAACCAAGCCACTGCCTATGAGTCACCGGCTCATTCTTCAACAGGCACGCGGTCAGAGCCCCAGGCTCTGATGGTGACTCCATCTTGTGACTCTTTTAAGTCTATTTCATTCCTTGATGTATCCCTTTGAGAAGATTGCATTTTTGCTCCAAGTAAGCCCCTCGGTCTGCACATCATAAGCCATGCTCTAGGTCAAAGCAAAAGCCTCACCCCAATGGTGACTCTATTAGGGATCTATGGCTAAAGTGTGGTGGCATTGAAATCTCTGAGTTTTATATCAATTTTCCCATTTAATCAGGATAATTGTATTACATTTCACATACATTGTTTATATTTGCACACCATCACTTATCCCATGTCAAATCAGTAATTATGGGTGAGTGAGTACCTTGGACTCGATTCGACTCCTTAGGAAAGCTAGTATGCCTTCATCACTTGCTACGTTGTATTATTGACCATTAATGATTCTTGATGGATAGACTCTAGGTATAGTCCTATATCAATGATTCCATTCAACTAGATAGTTTATGGATAATGTGGCTGGGGACCTTAGCCTATTCTTGTTGGACTAAAGCCCATATAGCTAACCATAGCAACATTCTAAAACTAAGACCCTTTTATTTGCATGCTACGTTGATCTATATCCTATCATATAAGTGGATTTTCCTAAACCAACCTATTTTCTCCCTTTTTATTACTCTGCTAAGAGTCAGAATCCTCTCATGATTCTGTAATAGTTCATACCTTATGCCTATTCCATTGGCATTCTCTTATCATAGCAATATGATCATGCCATCATACTATACTAAGAGTCAAAATCTTTTCATGATTTTGTAATGGTTGCATAACCATGTACCTATTCCTTTGGCATTATCTTATCATAACAATATGATCATATCGAAATGTTATCAGATTTTCATCGTAATCCCTTATATGATCGAGCAACGATCATCTTTTGCTTGCCTTACATGCGAAGAGTTTCATGACTCGAGTTCCCAATGTAACTCATAGCTAGTATCCTACCTAGTAGATATTGGATTGACCTATCTTCATGGAGGTATAAGGTGTTAGTGTCTGCTCTAGAGCATGATGTTTTAATGTAATTTAATATTGAATGATTTATTAATAAAAGACATTATTTATTATTCAGTTTGCTTGAAAGGTTATTAACTAGATAATGAATTCTAAGATATTGAAATAGTACAAATGAATTCATAAAGAGTTTATGAAATGAGATTCTTATTGTATGCAAATATTCAACATCTAAATTATCCTTGTTCAATGTATTAATACCATTAACATCAGCACATGTTATACTTCCTTATGGAATGATTCTCATCCATCATGATAAGAGTTGTCTAAAGTGAATGAGCAATTTGGGACTAACTTATTGGAGACCTTACTAGTGAGATTTCATATGGATGATTAATCTACGTCTGTGAAGTATATCTCACTCATATCAGTAGTGCAAGTATCCTTAAGATTTGAGATAACAAGGTTATCTTAATTATGGATCACTATGTTTTGACTCCTATGTTTTATTCCTATAACTTGGAGGTTGGATATAGTATGAAGTAGTTGAAGGTATTTATTTATCAATAAAGGATTCAGCACCCTATATTAAATGTAGGGGTTTTATCTCATTGATTCATGTAATATTCTTTATTCAAGAATCTTCACCAGAGTAGAATGGATATTGATGAATGAGTTTCATAAGGGTATTTTGGGAATAAAGATTATGCTACATGAAGTATCAAATTTAAGGCATGATCTAACACACTTGATTATGCATTGATTTGACATTAATTCATGATCAAACCTATATGAGATAGTGGATGGTGAAAGTGTTGGTTAGTGAAAAACATGTTTAGTAGTGGAAGATGTACTTTAAAATTTTTAAAACATGTGATTTCATTGGATTTAGCAATTCTATACATAGAAAACATCAAACACAAAGAAGAATATATAAGGAGAGACTGAAAAACTTACTTATAAGCCAGTCTCTTTCTTTCTTGTCCTTCTGAAAAGTTTTAGTAACTTTTCAATCCCTAAGGATAGAGGATCTCTAAACAATCCACATAAGTTAAGAAAATGATTAGTAATCAAATTACTAGTTTTTTTAGAGATTAGTAAAATAAATCATAAAGAGCAATGAATGAAGAATGATAATTGAATTCGGTTTTCTTCTTGATGTTCTATCAAAACTGAATTCTTTTTCCTTATTCTTGTGCTTTGAAATTCTTGAAAAATAGAAGGAAAGAGAGGCAGCCAAAATATGCTTCTGTCACTCTATTTGTTTTCACCAAAACATAATGATAACCCTAATTAGGTTTAGGTTATAATAAGTCAAGTCCTATGCATATCACATGCTTCTGGCATGTGATTTGCATGTGACTGACTTAAATCTCCTTCTAGAAGCACATGGCAATCATGTGCACTTCTATTTACTTCATCATACATGAATAAGTTATGTGAAATTCATATTTTGACCATTAAGTTAATTAATTCGGTTAAAAACCCATGCATACCATGTATGTATAACATGTCATCTTAAATCACTTACATCTTGAGTTTTACTCATTAGATTTCAGTGATCTTAGTATCAAATTGATGCTCTTTTCATGATCTTTCTAATGAACATGTTATCTTATAACCATAAAACACTTACATCATCAACATTTATTCATGATTATCATTCCTTTACTTTTAGTGTGCGATATTTTGGGTTCTTGGCATGTTAGCAATATATAAATCTATTATCAACTCCATCATATGTAAATCATGAGTGGTGTCTAGTCACACATCATGACTACACAAATATCAAAAGGTTATTAGTTTGACTACAACCCTTCTATATCAGATTTTATGTAATAAACTCCTTTCACCATCCACTATCTCATTTATATTTGAGTATGGATTAATGTCAACTCAATGCATAATCAAGTGTGTTAGATTATGACCTAAATTTAATGTTTGATGTACTATAATCTTCATTCCCAAAATGCTTTTATGAAACTCATTTATCAATAGGCATTCTACTTTGGCCAGAGATTGTTGAATAAAGAATATTACATGAATCAATGAGATAAAACCCCTACATTTAATCTGGGTGATGAAGCCTTTATTGATAAATAAATACCTTCAACTACTTCACACTATATCCAACCTCCAAGTTATGAATGCCTCTTATGAAGGAATAAAACATAGGAGTTAAAACATAGTAATCCATAATTAAGATAACCTTGTTATCTTAAGTCTTAAGGATACCTGCACTATTGATATGACTGAGATATATTTTAAAGACATAGATCAATTATCCATATGAAATCTCACTGGCAAGGCCTCCAATGAGTCAGTCCCTTACTGCTCAACCACATGTTCACTTTAGATAACTCTTATCATGATGAATGAGAATTATCTCTAAAGGACGTATAACATGTGCTAATATTAACTGAATTAATAATATCCATGCTTATTAATACATTGATAAAGGATAACTTAGATATTGAACATTTGCATACAATAAGAATCTCCTTTCATAAACTCTTTATGAATTCCTTTGTATTGTTCCAATATCTTGGTATTCATTATTTAGTTAATAACCTTTGAAGTAAACTGAATAATAAATAATTCCTTTTATTGATAAATCATTCAATTAATTATAATAAAACATGATGCTCTAGAGCATACACTAACAAAAAGGAGTTTATTGCGTGGAATCTGATATGGAAGGGTTGTAGTCAAACTAATGACCTCTTGACATTTGGGTAGTCATAATGTGTGATTAGATATGACTCTTAATTTACATATGATGTTATTAAATGAAGTTTAATAATATGTTCATATGTTGCCAACATGTCAAGAACCCAAAAGGTCACACACTAAAAGTAAGAGGAGTGATAATCATGAATGAATGTTGATGAAATAATATTTTATGGTTATAAGATAACTTAGATTTTTGATGTTCATTTAAGAGAGCATGAAAGGAGCTTTGATTTGATACTAAGATCATTAAAATTTGATGAGTAGAACTCAATATACAAGTGATTTAAGATGACATGTTCTACATGCATGGTATATACGGATTTGGACGGAATTAAATTAATTAATAGTCAATTTGTGATTGTCACATGACTTATTCTTATTTGATAAATTAAAAGGAAGCACACATGATTATCATGTGCTTTTGGAGGGATTTTACGTCATGCACATTCAAGTCACATGTAGAAAGCATGTGACATGCACACACATATGACTTAAGTAACCTAAAACCTAATCAGGTTTTTATAAGTTATCTGATACAACTTTTAGGGTTACAAAATAAGCTAATTTTAGCTACCTTCTTTTCCCTTTAGTTTAAAAATAATTTGAAGCTCAAGAAGAAAGAATCAATTTGACTTTTGATAGAAGATCAAGAAGAAGAACAAAATTTATTTCTTATTCTTCATCCATACCTTTTATGTTTTGTTTTACTAGTCTCTAAACAAAACTTGTAATATTGATTACTAATCATTTCATTGGTTGTGTGGATAGTTTGGAGATTTGCATAAAAGTAAGTTTTTTTATCTCTTCATTGATAATCTTCTCTGAAATTAATATGTTCTATGAATGGAATTGCTAGATCCAATGAAAAACATGTTTTTAAAAGTATTAAATTATATCTTTCATTACCAAACACGTTTTCATAAACCAACAGTGGTATTGAAGCGATTTGGTGTTGGAATCTATGCATAGAATACATAAGATTTTGGTTGTTTACTATAATTGTGGCTTGCAACATTTTCATTTTTGAAGGGGTTATTATTTGAATTATTTAATTTAATAAATAATTTATTCAAATAGAATACAAAACATGCAAAACCATATGTTTTAAATGCAAGCCCAATAACTATTTTGAAAGGCAAAGTTTATTTGAATTTTAGAATGGAAAAATCAAAATGAAATTATGAGAAGATTAGTTATTTAAGGAATTTTAAATGTATGGATGGATGAATATATGGCATGATGGTGATTATGGACTTAGCCTAATGTGATTGAGGATATGCATTATTTTAGAAATTTTTGGTAAATAAGGCCTGTGAGTCCTACCTTTTCCTTAAATTCTTTTGTACTTATCTTGTCATCTACTCCCCCCAAAGGTAACTTAGGGTTTTTACTATTGAAATTTGTAATTAGATTACATAGGTTGTCAAAGAGTTATAAAAGGAGGTAAAAGCAGTGAAGGAGTAAGGTGTGACCAAAAGAGGAAACTCTGGGACCAAATTTATAATAGAATAGTCTTATTTCAAATTTTTGGGGTTTGTAAAATCTTGCATGACCTAGGTTATTAAGCATACTCAAGTCTATTTAACATGGGGCATATCCAAGTTTTAAAAAATGGATCGGATTTAAATAAAAGATTTTATTTATTGGGCATACCCAAGGTAAAATATTTTATAGGTCGGATTGAGGAATTGTGTTACGTAAGAAAACATAAGTATCAAGAAAACTTGATAACCCAATGATTCAGAGGTCATATAGAGATATGATTAACATGAAACATGTCTTCCTATTGACATTAAGTTCTAGTTTGTTGAGCATACTTAAGATTAGGCTTAATGGTCATTAGTAGTTGAGGGCTATTAGTTTGAAATAAAATAGTGGGCGATAAAAACTAATAAAAAACCTTATTATGTTTTTAAATACATGATGTTTTTAATGACACACTATTTCTCCTTTTTCTCCAGATTTTTCTAACAAATGTCAGGAAAAGTTGATCTCCATGGAATTCTTGAACATAAATTGAATGGATCCAACTGCATTGAATGGATTTACTAAATCAAAATAGTTTTGAAAAGCAAATAGATAGCCCATGTACTAGATCAAGCTTATCCACACACACCTGTAGCAAAATCCTCTGAAGAAGTTAGAGATGCTTACAATAAGTTTAAGTAAGAGGATGAGATGGCCAGCCGCATCATGCTGGGAGCTATAAAGAATGATCTCCAGAAGCAGTGCGAGACTATGAACTCTCATGCTATGGCTACTTATCTTAAAACACTTTTTAAAGAAAAAGCATTGACTGAGAGATATGAGCTCTTAAAGTCACTTTTCAAGGGCAAGAAGTCAGCCTTAAAACCTCAAGGTGATGCGAGTAAGAAGAAAGCTGCAGGAAAACCCCCCAAGGGTATTTGTTTCCATTGCAATAAGGAAGGGCATTGGAAAAGAAACTGCAAGGAATACCTAGAGTTGGTAATAAAGAATTATGCTTCTTCTTCAGGTATATTTATGATTGAGGTTAGCTTTAATGTTGTTTCTAGTAATAAGAGTTGGGTATTAGATACTAGATATGCATCTCACATTTATGATTTGCAGGGGCTGGTTAGCAGGAAGAGGTTAAGTAAGAATGATGTAGATATCAGGGTTGCTAATGGAGGATGAGTTGCTGCATTAGGAATAAGAACTTATATTTTGCATTTAGCTTTTGGTTTAAAACTAGAACTCAATAATTATTATTATGTTCCAAGTTTAAATAAGAACGTTATTTCAATATCTTTTCTTGTTGAATAAGGATTTAATTTTTCCACTAATAACAATGGTTGTTCAATGTTTAAAGATGGTATGTTTTAATGTTTTATAAATGTTGAGAATGGAATATATATATTGAATAATACATACCTCATTTGCAATGTTCAAACTAAGAGAATCAAAGTTGATACTCTTAATCCACTTTTTCTATGGCACTGTCGTCTTGGCCATATAAACAGCACTCTCATGTCTAAGTTGCACAAACTAGGCAACTTGGGTTCATTTAACTTTGAGTCTTATAAAATATATGAATCTTGTTTATTAGGCAAGATGATAAAATCATCTTTTAAAGGAAAAGGTGAAAGAGCTAAAGAAGTACTAGAACTCATACATTCAGATGTGTGTGGTCCTATGTCCATACATGCCAAAGGTAGATACAGCTACTTCATTACATTCATAGATGACTATTTTAGATATAGATGTTTGTACTTAATGAAGCATAAATCTAAAGCTTTTGAGAAGTTTAAAGAATTCAGAAATGAAGTAGAGAAACAACTTGGTAAGACTATCAAAACACTTAATTTCAATCGAGGTGGAGAATACCTATGCTAAGAGTTTCTTGAACATCTCTGAGATAATGGAATTTTATCTCAATGGACACCTCCTTATACACCTCAACATAATGGTGTATCTAAAAGGAGGAATCAAAATTTATTAGATATGGTTTGATCAATGATGAGGCTTATAGAATTACCCAAATCATTTTGGGGCTATGCCTTGGAGACTACTATTCATGTTTTGAACAGAGTTCCATCTAAATCAGTTGAGGTTACACCATATAAGATGTGGTGTAATAAGAAACCCATCTTATCTTATTTGAAGGTATGGGGTTATCCTTCTTATGTTAAAAGGACAATGTCAGACAAGCTTGAGGCAAAGTCTAACAAAGGATATCCCAAAGAAACCATAGGATATTACTTATAACTTCCTTTGGAACAAAAAGTGATTGTTTCAAAGCATGCTATTTTCTTAGAGAAAGAATTTCTTTTAAAAGGAGATAGTGGTAGTAGAATTGACCTTGATGAAGTTCAATTACCATAAGATGAAGCAGATCAACCGATTGATCCTACTGATGTAGAACTAAAACTTATGGAAACATAAGCTTCCAGACGCTCAACCAGAATAAGAACCATGCTTGAGAAGTATGTATTCCTTATTCATGAGAAGAAGGAAGTCTTATTAGTTGAGAATGATGAGCCCACAGACTATGATGATGTTTTAAAAAGTTCAAAATATGAATTATGGTTAAAAGCTATGAAGTTTGAAATGGATTCCAGGTCAGAGAACCAAGTGTGGACTTTAATTGATCCACCTGAGGGGATAAAGACCATTGGGTGCAAGTTGGGTCTTCAAAAAGAAGACAAACATGGATGGTAATGTGGTTACCTATAAAGCTACTTGGTAGCAAAGGGTTATCATCAGAAACAAGGAATTGATTATGATGAAACTTTCTCACCAGTAGCTATGCTTAAATCCATAAGAATCTTACTTGCTATTGGTAGTTATTATGATTATGAGATATGATAAATGGATGTGAAGATAGCTTTCCTAAATGGAAATCTTCTTGAGGAGGTCTATATGACATAATCTGATGGTTTTACATCCAATAATAGCAATAAGGTATGCAAACTTCAAAGATCTATTTATGGATTGAAGCAAGCATCAAGGACCTGGAACATTTGTTTTGATGAAGCGATTAAAGAATTTGGTTTCATTCAAAACATTGATGAACCATGTATTTACAAGAAGAATAGTGGGAGTGCAATTATTTTCCTTGTGTTATATGTAGATGACATATTTGTGAGAGTAGCACATCCCAGACGCGGGAATGCTGCATGCTATTTGGTGTGAGATGCCGTGGTGCTTGCCTTTAAAATATAGACCCCTAAGTTACTACAGGAACTAGACAGATCGCGTCGAGTAAGTGATGTGGAGTCGCCACCCGGCTTATCTAATCAACTCAATTGAGCAACTAAACAAGCCAGGAAAAATATAAACCCGAGCCTTCCTGTGTTGGAAAGCAGCCCAAATTTCTT